>JASWHU010000718.1:0-30828 GCA_030819815.1 Strix occidentalis | reverse complement strand
CAAGCTCTCCAGGGCAACATAAAATCTGGGGCTCTGTGCTTTCTTTCCTTCTGAACAAGTGTTAGTGTTTTCTGCACAAACGCGATTCTGCGAAGCAATGTGAACACTTCTCCTTCCCAGGCACAGAGAAGGTGCTAGCAGGGAATTCTCTGCCTGCCTTTCCCCAGTGCTCTGCAAGCTCTCCAGGGCAACATAAAATCTGGGGCTCTGTGCTTTCTTTCCTTCTGAACAAGTGTTAGTGTTTTCTGCACAAACGCGATTCTGTGAAACAATGTGAACACTTGTGCTTCCCAGGCACAGAGAAGGTGCTAGCAGGGAATTCTCTGCCTGCCTTTCCCCAGTGCTCTGCAAGCTCTCCAGGGCAACATAAAATCTGGGGCTCTGTGCTTCCTTTCCTTCTGAACAAGTGTTAGTGTTTTCTGCACAAACGCGAATTCTGCGAAGCAATGTGAACACTTGTGCTTCCCAGGCACAGAGAAGGTGCTAGCAGGGAATTCTCTGCCTGCCTTTCCCAGTGCTCTGCAAGCTCTCCAGGGCAACATAAAATCTGGGGCTCTGTGCTTTCTTTCCTTCTGAACAAGTGTTAGTGTTTTCTGCACAAACGCGATTCTGCGAAGCAATGGGAACACTTGTGCTTCCCAGGCACAGAGAAGGTGCTAGCAGGGAATTCTCTGCCTGCCTTTCCCCAGTGCTCTGCAAGCTCTCCAGGGCAACATAAAATCTGGGGCTCTGTGCTTTCTTTCCTTCTGAACAAGTGTTAGTGTTTTCTGCACAAACGCGATTCTGCGAAGCAATGGGAACACTTGTGCTTCCCCAGGCACAGAGAAGGTGCTAGCAGGGAATTCTCTGCCTGCCTTTCCCCAGTGCTCTGCAAGCTCTCCAGGGCAACATAAAATGTGGGGCTCTGTGCTTTCTTTCCTTCTGAACAAGTGTTAGTGTTTTCTGCACAAACGCGATTCTGCGAAGCAATGTGAACACTTGTGCTTCCCAGGCACAGAGAAGGTGCTAGCAGGGAATTCTCTGCCTGCCTTTCCCCAGTGCTCTGCAAGCTCTCCAGGGCAACATAAAATGTGGGGCTCTGTGCTTTCTTTCCTTCTGAACAAGTGTTAGTGTTTTCTGCACAAACGCGATTCTGCGAAGCAATGGGAACACTTGTGCTTCCCAGGCACAGAGAAGGTGCTAGCAGGGAATTCTCTGCCTGCCTTTCCCCAGTGCTCTGCAAGCTCTCCAGGGCAACATAAAATCTGGGGCTCTGGGCTTTCTTTCCTTCTGAACAAGTGTTAGTGTTTTCTGCACAAACGCGATTCTGCGAAGCAATGTGAACACTTGTGCTTCCCAGGCACAGAGAAGGTGCTAGCAGGGAATTCTCTGCCTGCTTTTCCCCAGTGCTCTGCAAGCTCTCCAGGGCAACATAAAATCTGGGGCTCTGTGCTTTCTTTCCTTCTGAACAAGTGTTAGTGTTTCTGCACAAACGCGATTCTGCGAAGCAATGGGAACACTTGTGCTTCCCAGGCACAGAGAAGGTGCTAGCAGGGAATTCTCTGCCTGCCTTTCCCCAGTGCTCTGCAAGCTCTCCAGGGCAACATAAAATCTGGGGCTCTGTGCTTTCTTTCCTTCTGAACAAGTGTTAGTGTTTTCTGCACAAACGCGATTCTGCAAAGCAATGTGAACACTTGTGCTTCCCAGGCACAGAGAAGGTGCTAGCAGGGAATTCTCTGCCTGCCTTTCCCCAGTGCTCTGCAAGCTCTCCAGGGCAACATAAAATCTGGGGCTCTGTGCTTCCTTTCCTTCTGAACAAGTGTTAGTGTTTTCTGCACAAAAGCGATTCTGCAAAGCAATGTGAACACTTGTGCTTCCCAGGCACAGAGAAGGTGCTAGCAGGGAATTCTCTGCCTGCCTTTCCCCAGTGCTCTGCAAGCTCTCCAGGGCAACATAAAATGTGGGGCTCTGTGCTTTCTTTCCTTCTGAACAAGTGTTAGTGTTTTCTGCACAAACGCGATTCTGCGAAGCAATGGGAACACTTGTGCTTCCCAGGCACAGAGAAGGTGCTAGCAGGGAATTCTCTGCCTGCCTTTCCCCAGTGCTCTGCAAGCTCTCCAGGGCAACATAAAATGTGGGGCTCTGTGCTTTCTTTCCTTCTGAACAAGTGTTAGTGTTTTCTGCACAAACGCGATTCTGCGAAGCAATGTGAACACTTTTGCTTCCCAGGCACAGAGAAGGTGCTAGCAGGGAATTCTCTGCCTGCCTTTCCCCAGTGCTCTGCAAGCTCTCCAGGGCAACATAAAATGTGGGGCTCTGTGCTTTCTTTCCTTCTGAACAAGTGTTAGTGTTTTCTGCACAAACGCGATTCTGCGAAGCAATGTGAACACTTGTGCTTCCCAGGCACAGAGAAGGTGCTAGCAGGAATTCTCTGCCTGCCTTTCCCCAGTGCTCTGCAAGCTCTCCAGGGCAACATAAAATCTGGGGCTCTGGGCTTTCTTTCCTTCTGAACAAGTGTTAGTGTTTTCTGCACAAACGCGATTCTGCGAAGCAATGGGAACACTTGTGCTTCCCAGGCACAGAGAAGGTGCTAGCAGGGAATTCTCTGCCTGCCTTTCCCCAGTGCTCTGCAAGCTCTCCAGGGCAACATAAAATGTGGGGCTCTGTGCTTTCTTTCCTTCTGAACAAGTGTTAGTGTTTTCTGCACAAACGCGATTCTGCGAAGCAATGTGAACACTTGTGCTTCCCAGGCACAGAGAAGGTGCTAGCAGGGAATTCTCTGCCTGCTTTTCCCCAGTGCTCTGCAAGCTCTCCAGGGCAACATAAAATCTGGGGCTCTGTGCTTTCTTTCCTTCTGAACAAGTGTTAGTGTTTTCTGCACAAACGCGATTCTGCGAAGCAATGTGAACACTTTTGCTTCTCAGGCACAGAGAAGGTGCTAGCAGGGAATTCTCTGCCTGCCTTTCCCCAGTGCTCTGCAAGCTCTCCAGGGCAACATAAAATGTGGGGCTCTGTGCTTTCTTTCCTTCTGAACAAGTGTTAGAGTTTTCTGCACAAACGCGATTCTGCGAAGCAATGTGAACACTTCTCCTTCCCAGGCACAGAGAAGCTGCTAGCAGGGAATTCTCTGCCTGCCTTTCCCCAGTGCTCTGCAAGCTCTCCAGGGCAACATAAAATCTGGGGCTCTGTGCTTTCTTTTCTTCTGAACAAGTGTTAGTGTTTTCTGCACAAACGCGATTCTGCAAAGCAGTGGGAACACTTCTCCTTCCCAGGCACAGAGAAGGTGCTAGCAGGGAATTCTCTGCCTGCCTTTCCCCAGTGCTCTGCAAGCTCTCCAGGGCAACATAAAATCTGGGGCTCTGTACTTTCTTTCCTTCTGAACAAGTGTTAGTGTTTTCTGCACAAACGCGATTCTGAGAAGCAATGTGAACACTTCTCCTTCCCAGGCACAGAGAAGGTGCTAGCAGGGAATTCTCTGCCTGCCTTTCCCCAGTGCTCTGCAAGCTCTCCAGGGCTACATAAAATCTGGGGCTCTGTGCTTTCTTTCCTTCTGAACAAGTGTTAGTGTTTTCTGCACAAACGCGATTCTGCGAAGCAATGGGAACACTTGTGCTTCCCAGGCACAGAGAAGGTGCTAGCAGGGAATTCTCTGCCTGCCTTTCCCCAGTGCTCTGCAAGCTCTCCAGGGCAACATAAAATCTGGGGCTCTGTGCTTTCTTTCCTTCTGAACAAGTGTTAGTGTTTTCTGCACAAACGCGATTCTGCGAAGCAATGTGAACACTTCTCCTTCCCAGGCACAGAGAAGGTGCTAGCAGGGAATTCTCTGCCTGCCTTTCCCCAGTGCTCTGCAAGCTCTCCAGGGCAACATAAAATCTGGGGCTCTGTGCTTTCTTTCCTTCTGAACAAGTGTTAGTGTTTTCTGCACAAACGCGATTCTGCGAAGCAATGTGAACACTTCTCCTTCCCAGGCACAGAGAAGGTGCTAGCAGGGAATTCTCTGCCTGCCTTTCCCCAGTGCTCTGCAAGCTCTCCAGGGCAACATAAAATCTGGGGCTCTGTGCTTTCTTTCCTTCTGAACAAGTGTTAGTGTTTTCTGCACAAACGCGATTCTGTGAAACAATGTGAACACTTGTGCTTCCCAGGCACAGAGAAGGTGCTAGCAGGGAATTCTCTGCCTGCCTTTCCCCAGTGCTCTGCAAGCTCTCCAGGGCAACATAAAATCTGGGGCTCTGTGCTTCCTTTCCTTCTGAACAAGTGTTAGTGTTTTCTGCACAAACGCGATTCTGCGAAGCAATGTGAACACTTGTGCTTCCCAGGCACAGAGAAGGTGCTAGCAGGGAATTCTCTGCCTGCCTTTCCCCAGTGCTCTGCAAGCTCTCCAGGGAAACATAAAATGTGGGGCTCTGTGCTTTCTTTCCTTCTGAACAAGTGTTAGTGTTTTCTGCACAAACGCGATTCTGCAAAGCAATGGGAACACTTCTCCTTCCCAGGCACAGAGAAGGTGCTAGCAGGGAATTCTCTGCCTGCCTTTCCCCAGTGCTCTGCAAGCTCTCCAGGGCAACATAAAATCTGGGGCTCTGTGCTTTCTTTCCTTCTGAACAAGTGTTAGTGTTTTCTGCACAAACGCGATTCTGTGAAACAATGTGAACACTTCTCCTTCCCAGGCACAGAGAAGGTGCTAGCAGGGAATTCTCTGCCTGCCTTTCCCCAGTGCTCTGCAAGCTCTCCAGGGCAACATAAAATCTGGGGCTCTGTGCTTCCTTTCCTTCTGAACAAGTGTTAGTGTTTTCTGCACAAAAGCGATTCTGCAAAGCAATGTGAACACTTGTGCTTCCCAGGCACAGAGAAGGTGCTAGCAGGGAATTCTCTGCCTGCCTTTCCCCAGTGCTCTGCAAGCTCTCCAGGGCAACATAAAATCTGGGGCTCTGTGCTTTCTTTCCTTCTGAACAAGTGTTAGTGTTTTCTGCACAAACGCGATTCTGCGAAGCAATGGGAACACTTGTGCTTCCCAGGCACAGAGAAGGTGCTAGCAGGGAATTCTCTGCCTGCCTTTCCCCAGTGCTCTGCAAGCTCTCCAGGGCAACATAAAATGTGGGGCTCTGTGCTTTCTTTCCTTCTGAACAAGTGTTAGTGTTTTCTGCACAAACGCGATTCTGCGAAGCAATGGGAACACTTGTGCTTCCCAGGCACAGAGAAGGTGCTAGCAGGGAATTCTCTGCCTGCCTTTCCCCAGTGCTCTGCAAGCTCTCCAGGGCAACATAAAATGTGGGGCTCTGTGCTTTCTTTCCTTCTGAACAAGTGTTAGTGTTTTCTGCACAAACGCGATTCTGCGAAGCAATGTGAACACTTGTGCTTCCCAGGCACAGAGAAGGTGCTAGCAGGGAATTCTCTGCCTGCCTTTCCCCAGTGCTCTGCAAGCTCTCCAGGGCAACATAAAATCTGGGGCTCTGTGCTTTCTTTCCTTCTGAACAAGTGTTAGTGTTTTCTGCACAAACGCGATTCTGCGAAGCAATGTGAACACTTTTGCTTCCCAGGCACAGAGAAGGTGCTAGCAGGGAATTCTCTGCCTGCCTTTCCCCAGTGCTCTGCAAGCTCTCCAGGGCAACATAAAATGTGGGGCTCTGTGCTTTCTTTCCTTCTGAACAAGTGTTAGTGTTTTCTGCACAAACGCGATTCTGCGAAGCAATGTGAACACTTGTGCTTCCCAGGCACAGAGAAGGTGCTAGCAGGGAATTCTCTGCCTGCCTTTCCCCAGTGCTCTGCAAGCTCTCCAGGGCAACATAAAATCTGGGGCTCTGTGCTTTCTTTCCTTCTGAACAAGTGTTAGTGTTTTCTGCACAAACGCGATTCTGCGAAGCAATGTGAACACTTGTGCTTCCCAGGCACAGAGAAGGTGCTAGCAGGGAATTCTCTGCCTGCCTTTCCCCAGTGCTCTGCAAGCTCTCCAGGGCAACATAAAATGTGGGGCTCTGGGCTTTCTTTCCTTCTGAACAAGTGTTAGTGTTTTCTGCACAAACGCGATTCTGCGAAGCAATGTGAACACTTGTGCTTCCCAGGCACAGAGAAGGTGCTAGCAGGGAATTCTCTGCCTGCTTTTCCCCAGTGCTCTGCAAGCTCTCCAGGGCAACATAAAATCTGGGGCTCTGTGCTTTCTTTCCTTCTGAACAAGTGTTAGTGTTTTCTGCACAAACGCGATTCTGCGAAGCAATGGGAACACTTGTGCTTCCCAGGCACAGAGAAGGTGCTAGCAGGGAATTCTCTGCCTGCCTTTCCCCAGTGCTCTGCAAGCTCTCCAGGGCAACATAAAATCTGGGGCTCTGTGCTTTCTTTCCTTCTGAACAAGTGTTAGTGTTTTCTGCACAAACGCGATTCTGCGAAGCAATGTGAACACTTTTGCTTCTCAGGCACAGAGAAGGTGCTAGCAGGGAATTCTCTGCCTGCCTTTCCCCAGTGCTCTGCAAGCTCTCCAGGGCAACATAAAATGTGGGGCTCTGTGCTTTCTTTCCTTCTGAACAAGTGTTAGAGTTTTCTGCACAAACGCGATTCTGCGAAGCAATGTGAACACTTCTCCTTCCCAGGCACAGAGAAGCTGCTAGCAGGGAATTCTCTGCCTGCCTTTCCCCAGTGCTCTGCAAGCTCTCCAGGGCAACATAAAATGTGGGGCTCTGTGCTTTCTTTCCTTCTGAACAAGTGTTAGTGTTTTCTGCACAAACGCGATTCTGCAAAGCAATGGGAACACTTCTCCTTCCCAGGCACAGAGAAGGTGCTAGCAGGGAATTCTCTGCCTGCCTTTCCCCAGTGCTCTGCAAGCTCTCCAGGGCAACATAAAATCTGGGGCTCTGTACTTTCTTTCCTTCTGAACAAGTGTTAGTGTTTTCTGCACAAACGCGATTCTGCGAAGCAATGTGAACACTTGTGCTTCCCAGGCACAGAGAAGGTGCTAGCAGGGAATTCTCTGCCTGCCTTTCCCCAGTGCTCTGCAAGCTCTCCAGGGCAACATAAAATCTGGGGCTCTGTGCTTTCTTTCCTTCTGAACAAGTGTTAGTGTTTTCTGCACAAACGCGATTCTGCGAAGCAATGGGAACACTTTTGCTTCCCAGGCACAGAGAAGGTGCTAGCAGGGAATTCTCTGCCTGCCTTTCCCCAGTGCTCTGCAAGCTCTCCAGGGCAACATAAAATGTGGGGCTCTGTGCTTTCTTTCCTTCTGAACAAGTGTTAGTGTTTTCTGCACAAACGCGATTCTGCGAAGCAATGTGAACACTTGTGCTTCCCAGGCACAGAGAAGGTGCTAGCAGGGAATTCTCTGCCTGCCTTTCCCCAGTGCTCTGCAAGCTCTCCAGGGCAACATAAAATCTGGGGCTCTGGGCTTTCTTTCCTTCTGAACAAGTGTTAGTGTTTTCTGCACAAACGCGATTCTGCGAAGCAATGTGAACACTTGTGCTTCCCAGGCACAGAGAAGGTGCTAGCAGGGAATTCTCTGCCTGCCTTTCCCCAGTGCTCTGCAAGCTCTCCAGGGCAACATAAAATGTGGGGCTCTGTGCTTTCTTTCCTTCTGAACAAGTGTTAGTGTTTTCTGCACAAACGCGATTCTGCGAAGCAATGTGAACACTTGTGCTTCCCAGGCACAGAGAAGGTGCTAGCAGGGAATTCTCTGCCTGCTTTTCCCCAGTGCTCTGCAAGCTCTCCAGGGCAACATAAAATCTGGGGCTCTGTGCTTTCTTTCCTTCTGAACAAGTGTTAGTGTTTTCTGCACAAACGCGATTCTGCGAAGCAATGGGAACACTTGTGCTTCCCAGGCACAGAGAAGGTGCTAGCAGGGAATTCTCTGCCTGCCTTTCCCCAGTGCTCTGCAAGCTCTCCAGGGCAACATAAAATCTGGGGCTCTGTGCTTTCTTTCCTTCTGAACAAGTGTTAGTGTTTTCTGCACAAACGCGATTCTGCGAAGCAATGTGAACACTTGTGCTTCCCAGGCACAGAGAAGGTGCTAGCAGGGAATTCTCTGCCTGCCTTTCCCCAGTGCTCTGCAAGCTCTCCAGGGCAACATAAAATGTGGGGCTCTGTGCTTTCTTTCCTTCTGAACAAGTGTTAGTGTTTTCTGCACAAACGCGATTCTGCGAAGCAATGTGAACACTTTTGCTTCTCAGGCACAGAGAAGGTGCTAGCAGGGAATTCTCTGCCTGCCTTTCCCCAGTGCTCTGCAAGCTCTCCAGGGCAACATAAAATGTGGGGCTCTGTGCTTTCTTTCCTTCTGAACAAGTGTTAGAGTTTTCTGCACAAACGCGATTCTGCGAAGCAATGTGAACACTTCTCCTTCCCAGGCACAGAGAAGCTGCTAGCAGGGAATTCTCTGCCTGCCTTTCCCCAGTGCTCTGCAAGCTCTCCAGGGCAACATAAAATGTGGGGCTCTGTGCTTTCTTTCCTTCTGGACAAGTGTTAGTGTTTTCTGCACAAACGCGATTCTGCGAACAATGGGAACACTTCTCCTTCCCAGGCACAGAGAAGGTGCTAGCAGGGAATTCTCTGCCTGCCTTTCCCCAGTGCTCTGCAAGCTCTCCAGGGCAACATAAAATGTGGGGCTCTGTGCTTTCTTTCCTTCTGGACAAGTGTTAGTGTTTTCTGCACAAACGCGATTCTGCGAACAATGGGAACACTTCTCCTTCCCAGGCACAGAGAAGGTGCTAGCAGGGAATTCTCTGCCTGCCTTTCCCCAGTGCTCTGCAAGCTCTCCAGGGCAACATAAAATCTGGGGCTCTGTGCTTTCTTTCCTTCTGAACAAGTGTTAGTGTTTTCTGCACAAACGCGATTCTGCAAAGCAATGTGAACACTTGTGCTTCCCAGGCACAGAGAAGGTGCTAGCAGGGAATTCTCTGCCTGCCTTTCCCCAGTGCTCTGCAAGCTCTCCAGGGCAACATAAAATCTGGGGCTCTGTGCTTCCTTTCCTTCTGAACAAGTGTTAGTGTTTTCTGCACAAAAGCGATTCTGCAAAGCAATGTGAACACTTGTGCTTCCCAGGCACAGAGAAGGTGCTAGCAGGGAATTCTCTGCCTGCCTTTCCCCAGTGCTCTGCAAGCTCTCCAGGGCAACATAAAATCTGGGGCTCTGTGCTTTCTTTCCTTCTGAACAAGTGTTAGTGTTTTCTGCACAAACGCGATTCTGCGAAGCAATGGGAACACTTGTGCTTCCCAGGCACAGAGAAGGTGCTAGCAGGGAATTCTCTGCCTGCCTTTCCCCAGTGCTCTGCAAGCTCTCCAGGGCAACATAAAATGTGGGGCTCTGTGCTTTCTTTCCTTCTGAACAAGTGTTAGTGTTTTCTGCACAAACGCGATTCTGCGAAGCAATGGGAACACTTTTGCTTCCCAGGCACAGAGAAGGTGCTAGCAGGGAATTCTCTGCCTGCCTTTCCCCAGTGCTCTGCAAGCTCTCCAGGGCAACATAAAATGTGGGGCTCTGTGCTTTCTTTCCTTCTGAACAAGTGTTAGTGTTTTCTGCACAAACGCGATTCTGCGAAGCAATGTGAACACTTGTGCTTCCCAGGCACAGAGAAGGTGCTAGCAGGGAATTCTCTGCCTGCCTTTCCCCAGTGCTCTGCAAGCTCTCCAGGGCAACATAAAATCTGGGGCTCTGGGCTTTCTTTCCTTCTGAACAAGTGTTAGTGTTTTCTGCACAAACGCGATTCTGCGAAGCAATGTGAACACTTGTGCTTCCCAGGCACAGAGAAGGTGCTAGCAGGGAATTCTCTGCCTGCCTTTCCCCAGTGCTCTGCAAGCTCTCCAGGGCAACATAAAATGTGGGGCTCTGTGCTTTCTTTCCTTCTGAACAAGTGTTAGTGTTTTCTGCACAAACGCGATTCTGCGAAGCAATGTGAACACTTGTGCTTCCCAGGCACAGAGAAGGTGCTAGCAGGGAATTCTCTGCCTGCTT
Source organism: Strix occidentalis (assembly GCA_030819815.1). Classification (NCBI taxonomy): domain Eukaryota; kingdom Metazoa; phylum Chordata; class Aves; order Strigiformes; family Strigidae; genus Strix; species Strix occidentalis. The sequence continues at coordinate 20,928 of JASWHU010000718.1, read as the reverse complement.
TTCCCCAGTGCTCTGCAAGCTCTCCAGGGCAACATAAAATCTGGGGCTCTGTGCTTTCTTTCCTTCTGAACAAGTGTTAGTGTTTTCTGCACAAACGCGATTCTGCGAAGCAATGGGAACACTTGTGCTTCCCAGGCACAGAGAAGGTGCTAGCAGGGAATTCTCTGCCTGCCTTTCCCCAGTGCTCTGCAAGCTCTCCAGGGCAACATAAAATGTGGGGCTCTGTGCTTTCTTTCCTTCTGAACAAGTGTTAGTGTTTTCTGCACAAACGCGATTCTGCGAAGCAATGTGAACACTTCTCCTTCCCAGGCACAGAGAAGCTGCTAGCAGGGAATTCTCTGCCTGCCTTTCCCCAGTGCTCTGCAAGCTCTCCAGGGAAACATAAAATGTGGGGCTCTGTGCTTTCTTTCCTTCTGAACAAGTGTTAGTGTTTTCTGCACAAACGCGATTCTGCAAAGCAATGGGAACACTTCTCCTTCCCAGGCACAGAGAAGGTGCTAGCAGGGAATTCTCTGCCTGCCTTTCCCCAGTGCTCTGCAAGCTCTCCAGGGCAACATAAAATCTGGGGCTCTGTACTTTCTTTCCTTCTGAACAAGTGTTAGTGTTTTCTGCACAAACGCGATTCTGAGAAGCAATGTGAACACTTCTCCTTCCCAGGCACAGAGAAGGTGCTAGCAGGGAATTCTCTGCCTGCCTTTCCCCAGTGCTCTGCAAGCTCTCCAGGGCAACATAAAATCTGGGGCTCTGTGCTTTCTTTCCTTCTGAACAAGTGTTAGTGTTTTCTGCACAAACGCGATTCTGCGAAGCAATGTGAACACTTGTGCTTCCCAGGCACAGAGAAGGTGCTAGCAGGGAATTCTCTGCCTGCCTTTCCCCAGTGCTCTGCAAGCTCTCCAGGGCAACATAAAATCTGGGGCTCTGTGCTTTCTTTCCTTCTGAACAAGTGTTAGTGTTTTCTGCACAAACGCGATTCTGCGAAGCAATGTGAACACTTCTCCTTCCCAGGCACAGAGAAGGTGCTAGCAGGGAATTCTCTGCCTGCCTTTCCCCAGTGCTCTGCAAGCTCTCCAGGGCAACATAAAATCTGGGGCTCTGTGCTTTCTTTCCTTCTGAACAAGTGTTAGTGTTTTCTGCACAAACGCGATTCTGTGAAACAATGTGAACACTTGTGCTTCCCAGGCACAGAGAAGGTGCTAGCAGGGAATTCTCTGCCTGCCTTTCCCCAGTGCTCTGCAAGCTCTCCAGGGCAACATAAAATCTGGGGCTCTGTGCTTCCTTTCCTTCTGAACAAGTGTTAGTGTTTTCTGCACAAACGCGATTCTGCGAAGCAATGTGAACACTTGTGCTTCCCAGGCACAGAGAAGGTGCTAGCAGGGAATTCTCTGCCTGCCTTTCCCCAGTGCTCTGCAAGCTCTCCAGGGCAACATAAAATCTGGGGCTCTGTGCTTTCTTTCCTTCTGAACAAGTGTTAGTGTTTTCTGCACAAACGCGATTCTGCGAAGCAATGGGAACACTTGTGCTTCCCAGGCACAGAGAAGGTGCTAGCAGGGAATTCTCTGCCTGCCTTTCCCCAGTGCTCTGCAAGCTCTCCAGGGCAACATAAAATCTGGGGCTCTGTGCTTTCTTTCCTTCTGAACAAGTGTTAGTGTTTTCTGCACAAACGCGATTCTGCGAAGCAATGGGAACACTTGTGCTTCCCAGGCACAGAGAAGGTGCTAGCAGGGAATTCTCTGCCTGCCTTTCCCCAGTGCTCTGCAAGCTCTCCAGGGCAACATAAAATGTGGGGCTCTGTGCTTTCTTTCCTTCTGAACAAGTGTTAGTGTTTTCTGCACAAACGCGATTCTGCGAAGCAATGTGAACACTTGTGCTTCCCAGGCACAGAGAAGGTGCTAGCAGGGAATTCTCTGCCTGCCTTTCCCCAGTGCTCTGCAAGCTCTCCAGGGCAACATAAAATGTGGGGCTCTGTGCTTTCTTTCCTTCTGAACAAGTGTTAGTGTTTTCTGCACAAACGCGATTCTGCGAAGCAATGGGAACACTTGTGCTTCCCAGGCACAGAGAAGGTGCTAGCAGGGAATTCTCTGCCTGCCTTTCCCCAGTGCTCTGCAAGCTCTCCAGGGCAACATAAAATCTGGGGCTCTGGGCTTTCTTTCCTTCTGAACAAGTGTTAGTGTTTTCTGCACAAACGCGATTCTGCGAAGCAATGTGAACACTTGTGCTTCCCAGGCACAGAGAAGGTGCTAGCAGGGAATTCTCTGCCTGCTTTTCCCCAGTGCTCTGCAAGCTCTCCAGGGCAACATAAAATCTGGGGCTCTGTGCTTTCTTTCCTTCTGAACAAGTGTTAGTGTTTTCTGCACAAACGCGATTCTGCGAAGCAATGGGAACACTTGTGCTTCCCAGGCACAGAGAAGGTGCTAGCAGGGAATTCTCTGCCTGCCTTTCCCCAGTGCTCTGCAAGCTCTCCAGGGCAACATAAAATCTGGGGCTCTGTGCTTTCTTTCCTTCTGAACAAGTGTTAGTGTTTTCTGCACAAACGCGATTCTGCAAAGCAATGTGAACACTTGTGCTTCCCAGGCACAGAGAAGGTGCTAGCAGGGAATTCTCTGCCTGCCTTTCCCCAGTGCTCTGCAAGCTCTCCAGGGCAACATAAAATCTGGGGCTCTGTGCTTCCTTTCCTTCTGAACAAGTGTTAGTGTTTTCTGCACAAAAGCGATTCTGCAAAGCAATGTGAACACTTGTGCTTCCCAGGCACAGAGAAGGTGCTAGCAGGGAATTCTCTGCCTGCCTTTCCCCAGTGCTCTGCAAGCTCTCCAGGGCAACATAAAATGTGGGGCTCTGTGCTTTCTTTCCTTCTGAACAAGTGTTAGTGTTTTCTGCACAAACGCGATTCTGCGAAGCAATGGGAACACTTGTGCTTCCCAGGCACAGAGAAGGTGCTAGCAGGGAATTCTCTGCCTGCCTTTCCCCAGTGCTCTGCAAGCTCTCCAGGGCAACATAAAATGTGGGGCTCTGTGCTTTCTTTCCTTCTGAACAAGTGTTAGTGTTTTCTGCACAAACGCGATTCTGCGAAGCAATGTGAACACTTTTGCTTCCCAGGCACAGAGAAGGTGCTAGCAGGGAATTCTCTGCCTGCCTTTCCCCAGTGCTCTGCAAGCTCTCCAGGGCAACATAAAATGTGGGGCTCTGTGCTTTCTTTCCTTCTGAACAAGTGTTAGTGTTTTCTGCACAAACGCGATTCTGCGAAGCAATGTGAACACTTGTGCTTCCCAGGCACAGAGAAGGTGCTAGCAGGGAATTCTCTGCCTGCCTTTCCCCAGTGCTCTGCAAGCTCTCCAGGGCAACATAAAATCTGGGGCTCTGGGCTTTCTTTCCTTCTGAACAAGTGTTAGTGTTTTCTGCACAAACGCGATTCTGCGAAGCAATGGGAACACTTGTGCTTCCCAGGCACAGAGAAGGTGCTAGCAGGGAATTCTCTGCCTGCCTTTCCCCAGTGCTCTGCAAGCTCTCCAGGGCAACATAAAATGTGGGGCTCTGTGCTTTCTTTCCTTCTGAACAAGTGTTAGTGTTTTCTGCACAAACGCGATTCTGCGAAGCAATGTGAACACTTGTGCTTCCCAGGCACAGAGAAGGTGCTAGCAGGGAATTCTCTGCCTGCTTTTCCCCAGTGCTCTGCAAGCTCTCCAGGGCAACATAAAATCTGGGGCTCTGTGCTTTCTTTCCTTCTGAACAAGTGTTAGTGTTTTCTGCACAAACGCGATTCTGCGAAGCAATGTGAACACTTTTGCTTCTCAGGCACAGAGAAGGTGCTAGCAGGGAATTCTCTGCCTGCCTTTCCCCAGTGCTCTGCAAGCTCTCCAGGGCAACATAAAATGTGGGGCTCTGTGCTTTCTTTCCTTCTGAACAAGTGTTAGAGTTTTCTGCACAAACGCGATTCTGCGAAGCAATGTGAACACTTCTCCTTCCCAGGCACAGAGAAGCTGCTAGCAGGGAATTCTCTGCCTGCCTTTCCCCAGTGCTCTGCAAGCTCTCCAGGGCAACATAAAATCTGGGGCTCTGTGCTTTCTTTTCTTCTGAACAAGTGTTAGTGTTTTCTGCACAAACGCGATTCTGCAAAGCAGTGGGAACACTTCTCCTTCCCAGGCACAGAGAAGGTGCTAGCAGGGAATTCTCTGCCTGCCTTTCCCCAGTGCTCTGCAAGCTCTCCAGGGCAACATAAAATCTGGGGCTCTGTACTTTCTTTCCTTCTGAACAAGTGTTAGTGTTTTCTGCACAAACGCGATTCTGAGAAGCAATGTGAACACTTCTCCTTCCCAGGCACAGAGAAGGTGCTAGCAGGGAATTCTCTGCCTGCCTTTCCCCAGTGCTCTGCAAGCTCTCCAGGGCTACATAAAATCTGGGGCTCTGTGCTTTCTTTCCTTCTGAACAAGTGTTAGTGTTTTCTGCACAAACGCGATTCTGCGAAGCAATGGGAACACTTGTGCTTCCCAGGCACAGAGAAGGTGCTAGCAGGGAATTCTCTGCCTGCCTTTCCCCAGTGCTCTGCAAGCTCTCCAGGGCAACATAAAATCTGGGGCTCTGTGCTTTCTTTCCTTCTGAACAAGTGTTAGTGTTTTCTGCACAAACGCGATTCTGCGAAGCAATGTGAACACTTCTCCTTCCCAGGCACAGAGAAGGTGCTAGCAGGGAATTCTCTGCCTGCCTTTCCCCAGTGCTCTGCAAGCTCTCCAGGGCAACATAAAATCTGGGGCTCTGTGCTTTCTTTCCTTCTGAACAAGTGTTAGTGTTTTCTGCACAAACGCGATTCTGCGAAGCAATGTGAACACTTCTCCTTCCCAGGCACAGAGAAGGTGCTAGCAGGGAATTCTCTGCCTGCCTTTCCCCAGTGCTCTGCAAGCTCTCCAGGGCAACATAAAATCTGGGGCTCTGTGCTTTCTTTCCTTCTGAACAAGTGTTAGTGTTTTCTGCACAAACGCGATTCTGTGAAACAATGTGAACACTTGTGCTTCCCAGGCACAGAGAAGGTGCTAGCAGGGAATTCTCTGCCTGCCTTTCCCCAGTGCTCTGCAAGCTCTCCAGGGCAACATAAAATCTGGGGCTCTGTGCTTCCTTTCCTTCTGAACAAGTGTTAGTGTTTTCTGCACAAACGCGATTCTGCGAAGCAATGTGAACACTTGTGCTTCCCAGGCACAGAGAAGGTGCTAGCAGGGAATTCTCTGCCTGCCTTTCCCCAGTGCTCTGCAAGCTCTCCAGGGAAACATAAAATGTGGGGCTCTGTGCTTTCTTTCCTTCTGAACAAGTGTTAGTGTTTTCTGCACAAACGCGATTCTGCAAAGCAATGGGAACACTTCTCCTTCCCAGGCACAGAGAAGGTGCTAGCAGGGAATTCTCTGCCTGCCTTTCCCCAGTGCTCTGCAAGCTCTCCAGGGCAACATAAAATCTGGGGCTCTGTGCTTTCTTTCCTTCTGAACAAGTGTTAGTGTTTTCTGCACAAACGCGATTCTGTGAAACAATGTGAACACTTCTCCTTCCCAGGCACAGAGAAGGTGCTAGCAGGGAATTCTCTGCCTGCCTTTCCCCAGTGCTCTGCAAGCTCTCCAGGGCAACATAAAATCTGGGGCTCTGTGCTTCCTTTCCTTCTGAACAAGTGTTAGTGTTTTCTGCACAAAAGCGATTCTGCAAAGCAATGTGAACACTTGTGCTTCCCAGGCACAGAGAAGGTGCTAGCAGGGAATTCTCTGCCTGCCTTTCCCCAGTGCTCTGCAAGCTCTCCAGGGCAACATAAAATCTGGGGCTCTGTGCTTTCTTTCCTTCTGAACAAGTGTTAGTGTTTTCTGCACAAACGCGATTCTGCGAAGCAATGGGAACACTTGTGCTTCCCAGGCACAGAGAAGGTGCTAGCAGGGAATTCTCTGCCTGCCTTTCCCCAGTGCTCTGCAAGCTCTCCAGGGCAACATAAAATGTGGGGCTCTGTGCTTTCTTTCCTTCTGAACAAGTGTTAGTGTTTTCTGCACAAACGCGATTCTGCGAAGCAATGGGAACACTTGTGCTTCCCAGGCACAGAGAAGGTGCTAGCAGGGAATTCTCTGCCTGCCTTTCCCCAGTGCTCTGCAAGCTCTCCAGGGCAACATAAAATGTGGGGCTCTGTGCTTTCTTTCCTTCTGAACAAGTGTTAGTGTTTTCTGCACAAACGCGATTCTGCGAAGCAATGTGAACACTTGTGCTTCCCAGGCACAGAGAAGGTGCTAGCAGGGAATTCTCTGCCTGCCTTTCCCCAGTGCTCTGCAAGCTCTCCAGGGCAACATAAAATCTGGGGCTCTGTGCTTTCTTTCCTTCTGAACAAGTGTTAGTGTTTTCTGCACAAACGCGATTCTGCGAAGCAATGTGAACACTTTTGCTTCCCAGGCACAGAGAAGGTGCTAGCAGGGAATTCTCTGCCTGCCTTTCCCCAGTGCTCTGCAAGCTCTCCAGGGCAACATAAAATGTGGGGCTCTGTGCTTTCTTTCCTTCTGAACAAGTGTTAGTGTTTTCTGCACAAACGCGATTCTGCGAAGCAATGTGAACACTTGTGCTTCCCAGGCACAGAGAAGGTGCTAGCAGGGAATTCTCTGCCTGCCTTTCCCCAGTGCTCTGCAAGCTCTCCAGGGCAACATAAAATCTGGGGCTCTGTGCTTTCTTTCCTTCTGAACAAGTGTTAGTGTTTTCTGCACAAACGCGATTCTGCGAAGCAATGTGAACACTTGTGCTTCCCAGGCACAGAGAAGGTGCTAGCAGGGAATTCTCTGCCTGCCTTTCCCCAGTGCTCTGCAAGCTCTCCAGGGCAACATAAAATGTGGGGCTCTGGGCTTTCTTTCCTTCTGAACAAGTGTTAGTGTTTTCTGCACAAACGCGATTCTGCGAAGCAATGTGAACACTTGTGCTTCCCAGGCACAGAGAAGGTGCTAGCAGGGAATTCTCTGCCTGCTTTTCCCCAGTGCTCTGCAAGCTCTCCAGGGCAACATAAAATCTGGGGCTCTGTGCTTTCTTTCCTTCTGAACAAGTGTTAGTGTTTTCTGCACAAACGCGATTCTGCGAAGCAATGGGAACACTTGTGCTTCCCAGGCACAGAGAAGGTGCTAGCAGGGAATTCTCTGCCTGCCTTTCCCCAGTGCTCTGCAAGCTCTCCAGGGCAACATAAAATCTGGGGCTCTGTGCTTTCTTTCCTTCTGAACAAGTGTTAGTGTTTTCTGCACAAACGCGATTCTGCGAAGCAATGTGAACACTTTTGCTTCTCAGGCACAGAGAAGGTGCTAGCAGGGAATTCTCTGCCTGCCTTTCCCCAGTGCTCTGCAAGCTCTCCAGGGCAACATAAAATGTGGGGCTCTGTGCTTTCTTTCCTTCTGAACAAGTGTTAGAGTTTTCTGCACAAACGCGATTCTGCGAAGCAATGTGAACACTTCTCCTTCCCAGGCACAGAGAAGCTGCTAGCAGGGAATTCTCTGCCTGCCTTTCCCCAGTGCTCTGCAAGCTCTCCAGGGCAACATAAAATGTGGGGCTCTGTGCTTTCTTTCCTTCTGAACAAGTGTTAGTGTTTTCTGCACAAACGCGATTCTGCAAAGCAATGGGAACACTTCTCCTTCCCAGGCACAGAGAAGGTGCTAGCAGGGAATTCTCTGCCTGCCTTTCCCCAGTGCTCTGCAAGCTCTCCAGGGCAACATAAAATCTGGGGCTCTGTACTTTCTTTCCTTCTGAACAAGTGTTAGTGTTTTCTGCACAAACGCGATTCTGCGAAGCAATGTGAACACTTGTGCTTCCCAGGCACAGAGAAGGTGCTAGCAGGGAATTCTCTGCCTGCCTTTCCCCAGTGCTCTGCAAGCTCTCCAGGGCAACATAAAATCTGGGGCTCTGTGCTTTCTTTCCTTCTGAACAAGTGTTAGTGTTTTCTGCACAAACGCGATTCTGCGAAGCAATGGGAACACTTTTGCTTCCCAGGCACAGAGAAGGTGCTAGCAGGGAATTCTCTGCCTGCCTTTCCCCAGTGCTCTGCAAGCTCTCCAGGGCAACATAAAATGTGGGGCTCTGTGCTTTCTTTCCTTCTGAACAAGTGTTAGTGTTTTCTGCACAAACGCGATTCTGCGAAGCAATGTGAACACTTGTGCTTCCCAGGCACAGAGAAGGTGCTAGCAGGGAATTCTCTGCCTGCCTTTCCCCAGTGCTCTGCAAGCTCTCCAGGGCAACATAAAATCTGGGGCTCTGGGCTTTCTTTCCTTCTGAACAAGTGTTAGTGTTTTCTGCACAAACGCGATTCTGCGAAGCAATGTGAACACTTGTGCTTCCCAGGCACAGAGAAGGTGCTAGCAGGGAATTCTCTGCCTGCCTTTCCCCAGTGCTCTGCAAGCTCTCCAGGGCAACATAAAATGTGGGGCTCTGTGCTTTCTTTCCTTCTGAACAAGTGTTAGTGTTTTCTGCACAAACGCGATTCTGCGAAGCAATGTGAACACTTGTGCTTCCCAGGCACAGAGAAGGTGCTAGCAGGGAATTCTCTGCCTGCTTTTCCCCAGTGCTCTGCAAGCTCTCCAGGGCAACATAAAATCTGGGGCTCTGTGCTTTCTTTCCTTCTGAACAAGTGTTAGTGTTTTCTGCACAAACGCGATTCTGCGAAGCAATGGGAACACTTGTGCTTCCCAGGCACAGAGAAGGTGCTAGCAGGGAATTCTCTGCCTGCCTTTCCCCAGTGCTCTGCAAGCTCTCCAGGGCAACATAAAATCTGGGGCTCTGTGCTTTCTTTCCTTCTGAACAAGTGTTAGTGTTTTCTGCACAAACGCGATTCTGCGAAGCAATGTGAACACTTGTGCTTCCCAAGGCACAGAGAAGGTGCTAGCAGGGAATTCTCTGCCTGCCTTTCCCCAGTGCTCTGCAAGCTCTCCAGGGCAACATAAAATGTGGGGCTCTGTGCTTTCTTTCCTTCTGAACAAGTGTTAGTGTTTTCTGCACAAACGCGATTCTGCGAAGCAATGTGAACACTTTTGCTTCTCAGGCACAGAGAAGGTGCTAGCAGGGAATTCTCTGCCTGCCTTTCCCCAGTGCTCTGCAAGCTCTCCAGGGCAACATAAAATGTGGGGCTCTGTGCTTTCTTTCCTTCTGAACAAGTGTTAGAGTTTTCTGCACAAACGCGATTCTGCGAAGCAATGTGAACACTTCTCCTTCCCAGGCACAGAGAAGCTGCTAGCAGGGAATTCTCTGCCTGCCTTTCCCCAGTGCTCTGCAAGCTCTCCAGGGCAACATAAAATCTGGGGCTCTGTGCTTTCTTTCCTTCTGAACAAGTGTTAGTGTTTTCTGCACAAAAGCGATTCTGCAAAGCAATGTGAACACTTGTGCTTCCCAGGCACAGAGAAGGTGCTAGCAGGGAATTCTCTGCCTGCCTTTCCCCAGTGCTCTGCAAGCTCTCCAGGGCAACATAAAATCTGGGCTCTGTGCTTCCTTTCCTTCTGAACAAGTGTTAGTGTTTTCTGCACAAAAGCGATTCTGCAAAGCAATGTGAACACTTGTGCTTCCCAGGCACAGAGAAGGTGCTAGCAGGGAATTCTCTGCCTGCCTTTCCCCAGTGCTCTGCAAGCTCTCCAGGGCAACATAAAATGTGGGGGCTCTGTGCTTTCTTTCCTTCTGAACAAGTGTTAGTGTTTTCTGCACAAACGCGATTCTGCGAAGCAATGGGAACACTTGTGCTTCCCAGGCACAGAGAAGGTGCTAGCAGGGAATTCTCTGCCTGCCTTTCCCCAGTGCTCTGCAAGCTCTCCAGGGCAACATAAAATGTGGGGCTCTGGGCTTTCTTTCCTTCTGAACAAGTGTTAGTGTTTTCTGCACAAACGCGATTCTGCGAAGCAATGTGAACACTTTTGCTTCCCAGGCACAGAGAAGGTGCTAGCAGGGAATTCTCTGCCTGCCTTTCCCCAGTGCTCTGCAAGCTCTCCAGGGCAACATAAAATCTGGGGCTCTGTGCTTTCTTTCCTTCTGAACAAGTGTTAGTGTTTTCTGCACAAACGCGATTCTGCGAAGCAATGTGAACACTTGTGCTTCCCAGGCACAGAGAAGGTGCTAGCAGGGAATTCTCTGCCTGCCTTTCCCCAGTGCTCTGCAAGCTCTCCAGGGCAACATAAAATCTGGGGCTCTGGGCTTTCTTTCCTTCTGAACAAGTGTTAGTGTTTTCTGCACAAACGCGATTCTGCGAAGCAATGGGAACACTTGTGCTTCCCAGGCACAGAGAAGGTGCTAGCAGGGAATTCTCTGCCTGCCTTTCCCCCAGTGCTCTGCAAGCTCTCCAGGGCAACATAAAATGTGGGGCTCTGTGCTTTCTTTCCTTCTGAACAAGTGTTAGTGTTTTCTGCACAAACGCGATTCTGCGAAAATGTGAACACTTGTGCTTCCCAGGCACAGAGAAGGTGCTAGCAGGGAATTCTCTGCCTGCTTTTCCCCAGTGCTCTGCAAGCTCTCCAGGGCAACATAAAATCTGGGGCTCTGTGCTTTCTTTCCTTCTGAACAAGTGTTAGTGTTTTCTGCACAAACGCGATTCTGCGAAGCAATGTGAACACTTTTGCTTCTCAGGCACAGAGAAGGTGCTAGCAGGGAATTCTCTGCCTGCCTTTCCCCAGTGCTCTGCAAGCTCTCCAGGGCAACATAAAATGTGGGGCTCTGTGCTTTCTTTCCTTCTGAACAAGTGTTAGAGTTTTCTGCACAAACGCGATTCTGCGAAGCAATGTGAACACTTCTCCTTCCCAGGCACAGAGAAGCTGCTAGCAGGGAATTCTCTGCCTGCCTTTCCCCAGTGCTCTGCAAGCTCTCCAGGGCAACATAAAATCTGGGGCTCTGTGCTTTCTTTTCTTCTGAACAAGTGTTAGTGTTTTCTGCACAAACGCGATTCTGCAAAGCAGTGGGAACACTTCTCCTTCCCAGGCACAGAGAAGGTGCTAGCAGGGAATTCTCTGCCTGCCTTTCCCCAGTGCTCTGCAAGCTCTCCAGGGCAACATAAAATCTGGGGCTCTGTACTTTCTTTCCTTCTGAACAAGTGTTAGTGTTTTCTGCACAAACGCGATTCTGAGAAGCAATGTGAACACTTCTCCTTCCCAGGCACAGAGAAGGTGCTAGCAGGGAATTCTCTGCCTGCCTTTCCCCAGTGCTCTGCAAGCTCTCCAGGGCTACATAAAATCTGGGGCTCTGTGCTTTCTTTCCTTCTGAACAAGTGTTAGTGTTTTCTGCACAAACGCGATTCTGCGAAGCAATGGGAACACTTGTGCTTCCCAGGCACAGAGAAGGTGCTAGCAGGGAATTCTCTGCCTGCCTTTCCCCAGTGCTCTGCAAGCTCTCCAGGGCAACATAAAATCTGGGGCTCTGTGCTTTCTTTCCTTCTGAACAAGTGTTAGTGTTTTCTGCACAAACGCGATTCTGCGAAGCAATGTGAACACTTCTCCTTCCCAGGCACAGAGAAGGTGCTAGCAGGGAATTCTCTGCCTGCCTTTCCCCAGTGCTCTGCAAGCTCTCCAGGGCAACATAAAATGTGGGGCTCTGTGCTTTCTTTCCTTCTGAACAAGTGTTAGTGTTTTCTGCACAAACGCGATTCTGTGAAACAATGTGAACACTTCTCCTTCCCAGGCACAGAGAAGGTGCTAGCAGGGAATTCTCTGCCTGCCTTTCCCCAGTGCTCTGCAAGCTCTCCAGGGCAACATAAAATCTGGGGCTCTGTGCTTCCTTTCCTTCTGAACAAGTGTTAGTGTTTTCTGCACAAAAGCGATTCTGCAAAGCAATGTGAACACTTGTGCTTCCCAGGCACAGAGAAGGTGCTAGCAGGGAATTCTCTGCCTGCCTTTCCCCAGTGCTCTGCAAGCTCTCCAGGGCAACATAAAATCTGGGGCTCTGTGCTTTCTTTCCTTCTGAACAAGTGTTAGTGTTTTCTGCACAAACGCGATTCTGCGAAGCAATGGGAACACTTGTGCTTCCCAGGCACAGAGAAGGTGCTAGCAGGGAATTCTCTGCCTGCCTTTCCCCAGTGCTCTGCAAGCTCTCCAGGGCAACATAAAATGTGGGGCTCTGTGCTTTCTTTCCTTCTGAACAAGTGTTAGTGTTTTCTGCACAAACGCGATTCTGCGAAGCAATGGGAACACTTGTGCTTCCCAGGCACAGAGAAGGTGCTAGCAGGGAATTCTCTGCCTGCCTTTCCCCAGTGCTCTGCAAGCTCTCCAGGGCAACATAAAATCTGGGGCTCTGTGCTTTCTTTCCTTCTGAACAAGTGTTAGTGTTTTCTGCACAAACGCGATTCTGCGAAGCAATGTGAACACTTGTGCTTCCCAGGCACAGAGAAGGTGCTAGCAGGGAATTCTCTGCCTGCCTTTCCCCAGTGCTCTGCAAGCTCTCCAGGGCAACATAAAATCTGGGGCTCTGTGCTTTCTTTCCTTCTGAACAAGTGTTAGTGTTTTCTGCACAAACGCGATTCTGCGAAGCAATGTGAACACTTTTGCTTCCCAGGCACAGAGAAGGTGCTAGCAGGGAATTCTCTGCCTGCCTTTCCCCAGTGCTCTGCAAGCTCTCCAGGGCAACATAAAATGTGGGGCTCTGTGCTTTCTTTCCTTCTGAACAAGTGTTAGTGTTTTCTGCACAAACGCGATTCTGCGAAGCAATGTGAACACTTGTGCTTCCCAGGCACAGAGAAGGTGCTAGCAGGGAATTCTCTGCCTGCCTTTCCCCAGTGCTCTGCAAGCTCTCCAGGGCAACATAAAATCTGGGGCTCTGGGCTTTCTTTCCTTCTGAACAAGTGTTAGTGTTTTCTGCACAAACGCGATTCTGCGAAGCAATGTGAACACTTGTGCTTCCCAGGCACAGAGAAGGTGCTAGCAGGGAATTCTCTGCCTGCCTTTCCCCAGTGCTCTGCAAGCTCTCCAGGGCAACATAAAATCTGGGGCTCTGTGCTTTCTTTCCTTCTGAACAAGTGTTAGTGTTTTCTGCACAAACGCGATTCTGCGAAGCAATGTGAACACTTGTGCTTCCCAGGCACAGAGAAGGTGCTAGCAGGGAATTCTCTGCCTGCTTTTCCCCAGTGCTCTGCAAGCTCTCCAGGGCAACATAAAATCTGGGGCTCTGTGCTTTCTTTCCTTCTGAACAAGTGTTAGTGTTTTCTGCACAAACGCGATTCTGCGAAGCAATGGGAACACTTGTGCTTCCCAGGCACAGAGAAGGTGCTAGCAGGGAATTCTCTGCCTGCCTTTCCCCAGTGCTCTGCAAGCTCTCCAGGGCAACATAAAATCTGGGGCTCTGTGCTTTCTTTCCTTCTGAACAAGTGTTAGTGTTTTCTGCACAAACGCGATTCTGCGAAGCAATGTGAACACTTTTGCTTCTCAGGCACAGAGAAGGTGCTAGCAGGGAATTCTCTGCCTGCCTTTCCCCAGTGCTCTGCAAGCTCTCCAGGGCAACATAAAATGTGGGGCTCTGTGCTTTCTTTCCTTCTGAACAAGTGTTAGAGTTTTCTGCACAAACGCGATTCTGCGAAGCAATGTGAACACTTCTCCTTCCCAGGCACAGAGAAGCTGCTAGCAGGGAATTCTCTGCCTGCCTTTCCCCAGTGCTCTGCAAGCTCTCCAGGGCAACATAAAATGTGGGGCTCTGTGCTTTCTTTCCTTCTGAACAAGTGTTAGTGTTTTCTGCACAAACGCGATTCTGCAAAGCAATGGGAACACTTCTCCTTCCCAGGCACAGAGAAGGTGCTAGCAGGGAATTCTCTGCCTGCCTTTCCCCAGTGCTCTGCAAGCTCTCCAGGGCAACATAAAATCTGGGGCTCTGTACTTTCTTTCCTTCTGAACAAGTGTTAGTGTTTTCTGCACAAACGCGATTCTGAGAAGCAATGTGAACACTTCTCCTTCCCAGGCACAGAGAAGGTGCTAGCAGGGAATTCTCTGCCTGCCTTTCCCCAGTGCTCTGCAAGCTCTCCAGGGCAACATAAAATCTGGGGCTCTGTGCTTTCTTTCCTTCTGAACAAGTGTTAGTGTTTTCTGCACAAACGCGATTCTGCGAAGCAATGGGAACACTTTTGCTTCCCAGGCACAGAGAAGGTGCTAGCAGGGAATTCTCTGCCTGCCTTTCCCCAGTGCTCTGCAAGCTCTCCAGGGCAACATAAAATGTGGGGCTCTGTGCTTTCTTTCCTTCTGAACAAGTGTTAGTGTTTTCTGCACAAACGCGATTCTGCGAAGCAATGTGAACACTTGTGCTTCCCAGGCACAGAGAAGGTGCTAGCAGGGAATTCTCTGCCTGCCTTTCCCCAGTGCTCTGCAAGCTCTCCAGGGCAACATAAAATCTGGGGCTCTGGGCTTTCTTTCCTTCTGAACAAGTGTTAGTGTTTTCTGCACAAACGCGATTCTGCGAAGCAATGTGAACACTTGTGCTTCCCAGGCACAGAGAAGGTGCTAGCAGGGAATTCTCTGCCTGCCTTTCCCCAGTGCTCTGCAAGCTCTCCAGGGCAACATAAAATGTGGGGCTCTGTGCTTTCTTTCCTTCTGAACAAGTGTTAGTGTTTTCTGCACAAACGCGATTCTGCGAAGCAATGTGAACACTTGTGCTTCCCAGGCACAGAGAAGGTGCTAGCAGGGAATTCTCTGCCTGCTTTTCCCCAGTGCTCTGCAAGCTCTCCAGGGCAACATAAAATCTGGGGCTCTGTGCTTTCTTTCCTTCTGAACAAGTGTTAGTGTTTTCTGCACAAACGGGATTCTGCGAAGCAATGGGAACACTTGTGCTTCCCAGGCACAGAGAAGGTGCTAGCAGGGAATTCTCTGCCTGCCTTTCCCCAGTGCTCTGCAAGCTCTCCAGGGCAACATAAAATCTGGGGCTCTGTGCTTTCTTTCCTTCTGAACAAGTGTTAGTGTTTTCTGCACAAACGCGATTCTGCGAAGCAATGTGAACACTTGTGCTTCCCAGGCACAGAGAAGGTGCTAGCAGGGAATTCTCTGCCTGCCTTTCCCCAGTGCTCTGCAAGCTCTCCAGGGCAACATAAAATCTGGGGCTCTGTGCTTTCTTTCCTTCTGAACAAGTGTTAGTGTTTTCTGCACAAACGCGATTCTGCGAAGCAATGGGAACACTTGTGCTTCCCAGGCACAGAGAAGGTGCTAGCAGGGAATTCTCTGCCTGCCTTTCCCCAGTGCTCTGCAAGCTCTCCAGGGCAACATAAAATCTGGGGCTCTGTGCTTTCTTTCCTTCTGAACAAGTGTTAGTGTTTTCTGCACAAACGCGATTCTGCGAAGCAATGTGAACACTTGTGCTTCCCAGGCACAGAGAAGGTGCTAGCAGGGAATTCTCTGCCTGCTTTTCCCCAGTGCTCTGCAAGCTCTCCAGGGCAACATAAAATCTGGGGCTCTGTGCTTTCTTTCCTTCTGAACAAGTGTTAGTGTTTTCTGCACAAACGCGATTCTGCGAAGCAATGGGAACACTTGTGCTTCCCAGGCACAGAGAAGGTGCTAGCAGGGAATTCTCTGCCTGCCTTTCCCCAGTGCTCTGCAAGCTCTCCAGGGCAACATAAAATCTGGGGCTCTGTGCTTTCTTTCCTTCTGAACAAGTGTTAGTGTTTTCTGCACAAAAGCGATTCTGCAAAGCAATGTGAACACTTGTGCTTCCCAGGCACAGAGAAGGTGCTAGCAGGGAATTCTCTGCCTGCCTTTCCCCAGTGCTCTGCAAGCTCTCCAGGGCAACATAAAATGTGGGGCTCTGTGCTTTCTTTCCTTCTGAACAAGTGTTAGTGTTTTCTGCACAAACGCGATTCTGCGAAGCAATGGGAACACTTGTGCTTCCCAGGCACAGAGAAGGTGCTAGCAGGGAATTCTCTGCCTGCCTTTCCCCAGTGCTCTGCAAGCTCTCCAGGGCAACATAAAATCTGGGGCTCTGTGCTTTCTTTCCTTCTGAACAAGTGTTAGTGTTTTCTGCACAAACGCGATTCTGCGAAGCAATGTGAACACTTTTGCTTCTCAGGCACAGAGAAGGTGCTAGCAGGGAATTCTCTGCCTGCCTTTCCCCAGTGCTCTGCAAGCTCTCCAGGGCAACATAAAATGTGGGGCTCTGTGCTTTCTTTCCTTCTGAACAAGTGTTAGAGTTTTCTGCACAAACGCGATTCTGCGAAGCAATGTGAACACTTCTCCTTCCCAGGCACAGAGAAGCTGCTAGCAGGGAATTCTCTGCCTGCCTTTCCCCAGTGCTCTGCAAGCTCTCCAGGGCAACATAAAATGTGGGGCTCTGTGCTTTCTTTCCTTCTGAACAAGTGTTAGTGTTTTCTGCACAAACGCGATTCTGCAAAGCAATGGGAACACTTCTCCTTCCCAGGCACAGAGAAGGTGCTAGCAGGGAATTCTCTGCCTGCCTTTCCCCAGTGCTCTGCAAGCTCTCCAGGGCAACATAAAATCTGGGGCTCTGTACTTTCTTTCCTTCTGAACAAGTGTTAGTGTTTTCTGCACAAACGCGATTCTGAGAAGCAATGTGAACACTTCTCCTTCCCAGGCACAGAGAAGGTGCTAGCAGGGAATTCTCTGCCTGCCTTTCCCCAGTGCTCTGCAAGCTCTCCAGGGCAACATAAAATCTGGGGCTCTGTGCTTTCTTTCCTTCTGAACAAGTGTTAGTGTTTTCTGCACAAACGCGATTCTGCGAAGCAATGGGAACACTTTTGCTTCCCAGGCACAGAGAAGGTGCTAGCAGGGAATTCTCTGCCTGCCTTTCCCCAGTGCTCTGCAAGCTCTCCAGGGCAACATAAAATGTGGGGCTCTGTGCTTTCTTTCCTTCTGAACAAGTGTTAGTGTTTTCTGCACAAACGCGATTCTGCGAAGCAATGTGAACACTTGTGCTTCCCAGGCACAGAGAAGGTGCTAGCAGGGAATTCTCTGCCTGCCTTTCCCCAGTGCTCTGCAAGCTCTCCAGGGCAACATAAAATCTGGGGCTCTGGGCTTTCTTTCCTTCTGAACAAGTGTTAGTGTTTTCTGCACAAACGCGATTCTGCGAAGCAATGTGAACACTTGTGCTTCCCAGGCACAGAGAAGGTGCTAGCAGGGAATTCTCTGCCTGCCTTTCCCCAGTGCTCTGCAAGCTCTCCAGGGCAACATAAAATCTGGGGCTCTGTGCTTTCTTTCCTTCTGAACAAGTGTTAGTGTTTTCTGCACAAACGCGATTCTGCGAAGCAATGGGAACACTTGTGCTTCCCAGGCACAGAGAAGGTGCTAGCAGGGAATTCTCTGCCTGCCTTTCCCCAGTGCTCTGCAAGCTCTCCAGGGCAACATAAAATCTGGGGCTCTGTGCTTTCTTTCCTTCTGAACAAGTGTTAGTGTTTTCTGCACAAACGCGATTCTGCGAAGCAATGTGAACACTTGTGCTTCCCAGGCACAGAGAAGGTGCTAGCAGGGAATTCTCTGCCTGCTTTTCCCCAGTGCTCTGCAAGCTCTCCAGGGCAACATAAAATCTGGGGCTCTGTGCTTTCTTTCCTTCTGAACAAGTGTTAGTGTTTTCTGCACAAACGCGATTCTGCGAAGCAATGGGAACACTTGTGCTTCCCAGGCACAGAGAAGGTGCTAGCAGGGAATTCTCTGCCTGCCTTTCCCCAGTGCTCTGCAAGCTCTCCAGGGCAACATAAAATCTGGGGCTCTGTGCTTTCTTTCCTTCTGAACAAGTGTTAGTGTTTTCTGCACAAAAGCGATTCTGCAAAGCAATGTGAACACTTGTGCTTCCCAGGCACAGAGAAGGTGCTAGCAGGGAATTCTCTGCCTGCCTTTCCCCAGTGCTCTGCAAGCTCTCCAGGGCAACATAAAATCTGGGGCTCTGTGCTTTCTTTCCTTCTGAACAAGTGTTAGTGTTTTCTGCACAAACGCGATTCTGCGAAGCAATGGGAACACTTGTGCTTCCCAGGCACAGAGAAGGTGCTAGCAGGGAATTCTCTGCCTGCCTTTCCCCAGTGCTCTGCAAGCTCTCCAGGGCAACATAAAATGTGGGGCTCTGTGCTTTCTTTCCTTCTGAACAAGTGTTAGTGTTTTCTGCACAAACGCGATTCTGCGAAGCAATGTGAACACTTGTGCTTCCCAGGCACAGAGAAGGTGCTAGCAGGGAATTCTCTGCCTGCTTTTCCCCAGTGCTCTGCAAGCTCTCCAGGGCAACATAAAATCTGGGGCTCTGTGTTTTCTTTCCTTCTGAACAAGTGTTAGTGTTTTCTGCACAAAAGCGATTCTGCGAAGCAATGGGAACACTTGTGCTTCCCAGGCACAGAGAAGGTGCTAGCAGGGAATTCTCTGCCTGCCTTTCCCCAGTGCTCTGCAAGCTCTCCAGGGCAACATAAAATGTGGGGCTCTGTGCTTTCTTTCCTTCTGAACAAGTGTTAGTGTTTTCTGCACAAACACGATTCTGCGAAGCAATGTGAACACTTCTCCTTCCCAGGCACAGAGAAGGTGCTAGCAGGGAATTCTCTGCCTGCCTTTCCCCAGTGCTCTGCAAGCTCTCCAGGGCAACATAAAATCTGGGGCTCTGTGCTTTCTTTCCTTCTGAACAAGTGTTAGTGTTTTCTGCACAAACGCGATTCTGCGAAGCAATGTGAACACTTGTGCTTCCCAGGCACAGAGAAGGTGCTAGCAGGGAATTCTCTGCCTGCCTTTCCCCAGTGCTCTGCAAGCTCTCCAGGGCAACATAAAATCTGGGGCTCTGTGCTTTCTTTCCTTCTGAACAAGTGTTAGTGTTTTCTGCACAAACGCGATTCTGCGAAGCAATGTGAACACTTCTCCTTCCCAGGCACAGAGAAGGTGCTAGCAGGGAATTCTCTGCCTGCCTTTCCCCAGTGCTCTGCAAGCTCTCCAGGGCAACATAAAATCTGGGGCTCTGTGCTTTCTTTCCTTCTGAACAAGTGTTAGTGTTTTCTGCACAAACGCGATTCTGCGAAGCAATGTGAACACTTCTCCTTCCCAGGCACAGAGAAGGTGCTAGCAGGGAATTCTCTGCCTGCCTTTCCCCAGTGCTCTGCAAGCTCTCCAGGGCAACATAAAATGTGGGGCTCTGTGCTTTCTTTCCTTCTGAACAAGTGTTAGTGTTTTCTGCACAAACGCGATTCTGCGAAGCAATGTGAACACTTGTGCTTCCCAGGCACAGAGAAGGTGCTAGCAGGGAATTCTCTGCCTGCCTTTCCCCAGTGCTCTGCAAGCTCTCCAGGGCAACATAAAATGTGGGGCTCTGTGCTTTCTTTCCTTCTGAACAAGTGTTAGTGTTTTCTGCACAAACGCGATTCTGCGAAGCAATGTGAACACTTGTGCTTCCCAGGCACAGAGAAGGTGCTAGCAGGGAATTCTCTGCCTGCCTTTCCCCAGTGCTCTGCAAGCTCTCCAGGGCAACATAAAATCTGGGGCTCTGTGCTTTCTTTCCTTCTGAACAAGTGTTAGTGTTTTCTGCACAAACGCGATTCTGCGAAGCAATGGGAACACTTGTGCTTCCCAGGCACAGAGAAGGTGCTAGCAGGGAATTCTCTGCCTGCCTTTCCCCAGTGCTCTGCAAGCTCTCCAGGGCAACATAAAATCTGGGGCTCTGTGCTTTCTTTCCTTCTGAACAAGTGTTAGTGTTTTCTGCACAAAAGCGATTCTGCAAAGCAATGTGAACACTTGTGCTTCCCAGGCACAGAGAAGGTGCTAGCAGGGAATTCTCTGCCTGCCTTTCCCCAGTGCTCTGCAAGCTCTCCAGGGCAACATAAAATCTGGGGCTCTGTGCTTTCTTTCCTTCTGAACAAGTGTTAGTGTTTTCTGCACAAACGCGATTCTGCGAAGCAATGGGAACACTTGTGCTTCCCAGGCACAGAGAAGGTGCTAGCAGGGAATTCTCTGCCTGCCTTTCCCCAGTGCTCTGCAAGCTCTCCAGGGCAACATAAAATGTGGGGCTCTGTGCTTTCTTTCCTTCTGAACAAGTGTTAGTGTTTTCTGCACAAACGCGATTCTGCGAAGCAATGTGAACACTTGTGCTTCCCAGGCACAGAGAAGGTGCTAGCAGGGAATTCTCTGCCTGCTTTTCCCCAGTGCTCTGCAAGCTCTCCAGGGCAACATAAAATCTGGGGCTCTGTGTTTTCTTTCCTTCTGAACAAGTGTTAGTGTTTTCTGCACAAACGCGATTCTGCGAAGCAATGGGAACACTTGTGCTTCCCAGGCACAGAGAAGGTGCTAGCAGGGAATTCTCTGCCTGCCTTTCCCCAGTGCTCTGCAAGCTCTCCAGGGCAACATAAAATGTGGGGCTCTGTGCTTTCTTTCCTTCTGAACAAGTGTTAGTGTTTTCTGCACAAACACGATTCTGCGAAGCAATGTGAACACTTCTCCTTCCCAGGCACAGAGAAGGTGCTAGCAGGGAATTCTCTGCCTGCCTTTCCCCAGTGCTCTGCAAGCTCTCCAGGGCAACATAAAATGTGGGGCTCTGTGCTTTCTTTCCTTCTGAACAAGTGTTAGTGTTTTCTGCACAAACGCGATTCTGCGAAGCAATGTGAACACTTGTGCTTCCCAGGCACAGAGAAGGTGCTAGCAGGGAATTCTCTGCCTGCCTTTCCCCAGTGCTCTGCAAGCTCTCCAGGGCAACATAAAATCTGGGGCTCTGTGCTTTCTTTCCTTCTGAACAAGTGTTAGTGTTTTCTGCACAAACGCGATTCTGCGAAGCAATGTGAACACTTCTCCTTCCCAGGCACAGAGAAGGTGCTAGCAGGGAATTCTCTGCCTGCCTTTCCCCAGTGCTCTGCAAGCTCTCCAGGGCAACATAAAATCTGGGGCTCTGTGCTTTCTTTCCTTCTGAACAAGTGTTAGTGTTTTCTGCACAAACGCGATTCTGCGAAGCAATGTGAACACTTCTCCTTCCCAGGCACAGAGAAGGTGCTAGCAGGGAATTCTCTGCCTGCCTTTCCCCAGTGCTCTGCAAGCTCTCCAGGGCAACATAAAATGTGGGGCT
>JASWHU010000717.1:0-30858 GCA_030819815.1 Strix occidentalis | reverse complement strand
AGCACAGAGCCCCAGATTTTATGTTGCCCTGGAGAGCTTGCAGAGCACTGGGGAAAGGCAGGCAGAGAATTCCCTGCTAGCACCTTCTCTGTGCCTGGGAAGCAAAAGTGTTCACATTGCTTCGCAGAATCGCGTTTGTGCAGAAAACACTAACACTTGTTCAGAAGGAAAGAAAGCACAGAGCCCCAGATTTTATGTTGCCCTGGAGAGCTTGCAGAGCACTGGGGAAAGGCAGGCAGAGAATTCCCTGCTAGCACCTTCTCTGTGCCTGGGAAGGCAGAAGTGTTCACATTGCTTCGCAGAATCGCGTTTGTGCAGAAAACACTAACACTTGTTCAGAAGGAAAGAAAGCACAGAGCCCCAGATTTTATGTTGCCCTGGAGAGCTTGCAGAGCACTGGGGAAAAGCAGGCAGAGAATTCCCTGCTAGCACCTTCTCTGTGCCTGGGAAGCAAAAGTGTTCACATTGCTTCGCAGAATCGCGTTTGTGCAGAAAACACTAACACTTGTTCAGAAGGAAAGAAAGCACAGAGCCCCAGATTTTATGTTGCCCTGGAGAGCTTGCAGAGCACTGGGGAAAAGGCAGGCAGAGAATTCCCTGCTAGCACCTTCTCTGTGCCTGGAAGCAAAAGTGTTCACATTGCTTCGCAGAATCGCGTTTGTGCAGAAAACACTAACACTTGTTCAGAAGGAAAGAAAGCACAGAGCCCCAGATTTTATGTTGCCCTGGAGAGCTTGCAGAGCACTGGGGAAAGGCAGGCAGAGAATTCCCTGCTAGCACCTTCTCTGTGCCTGGGAAGCAAAAGTGTTCACATTGCTTCGCAGAATCGCGTTTGTGCAGAAAACACTAACACTTGTTCAGAAGGAAAGAAAGCACAGAGCCCCAGATTTTATGTTGCCCTGGAGAGCTTGCAGAGCACTGGGGAAAGGCAGGCAGAGAATTCCCTGCTAGCACCTTCTCTGTGCCTGGGAAGCAAAAGTGTTCACATTGCTTCGCAGAATCGCGTTTGTGCAGAAAACACTAACACTTGTTCAGAAGGAAAGAAAGCACAGAGCCCCAGATTTTATGTTGCCCTGGAGAGCTTGCAGAGCACTGGGGAAAGGCAGGCAGAGAATTCCCTGCTAGCACCTTCTCTGTGCCTGGGAAGCAAAAGTGTTCACATTGCTTCGCAGAATCGCGTTTGTGCAGAAAACACTAACACTTGTTCAGAAGGAAAGAAAGCACAGAGCCCCAGATTTTATGTTGCCCTGGAGAGCTTGCAGAGCACTGGGGAAAGGCAGGCAGAGAATTCCCTGCTAGCACCTTCTCTGTGCCTGGGAAGCAAAAGTGTTCACATTGCTTCGCAGAATCGCGTTTGTGCAGAAAACACTAACACTTGTTCAGAAGGAAAGAAAGCACAGAGCCCCAGATTTTATGTTGCCCTGGAGAGCTTGCAGAGCACTGGGGAAAGGCAGGCAGAGAATTCCCTGCTAGCACCTTCTCTGTGCCTGGGAAGCAAAAGTGTTCACATTGCTTCGCAGAATCGCGTTTGTGCAGAAAACACTAACACTTGTTCAGAAGGAAAGAAAGCACAGAGCCCCAGATTTTATGTTGCCCTGGAGAGCTTGCAGAGCACTGGGGAAAGGCAGGCAGAGAATTCCCTGCTAGCACCTTCTCTGTGCCTGGGAAGCAAAAGTGTTCACATTGCTTCGCAGAATCGCGTTTGTGCAGAAAACACTAACACTTGTTCAGAAGGAAAGAAAGCACAGAGCCCCAGATTTTATGTTGCCCTGGAGAGCTTGCAGAGCACTGGGGAAAGGCAGGCAGAGAATTCCCTGCTAGCACCTTCTCTGTGCCTGGGAAGCAAAAGTGTTCACATTGCTTCGCAGAATCGCGTTTGTGCAGAAAACACTAACACTTGTTCAGAAGGAAAGAAAGCACAGAGCCCCAGATTTTATGTTGCCCTGGAGAGCTTGCAGAGCACTGGGGAAAGGCAGGCAGAGAATTCCCTGCTAGCACCTTCTCTGTGCCTGGGAAGCAAAAGTGTTCACATTGCTTCGCAGAATCGCGTTTGTGCAGAAAACACTAACACTTGTTCAGAAGGAAAGAAAGCACAGAGCCCCAGATTTTATGTTGCCCTGGAGAGCTTGCAGAGCACTGGGGAAAGGCAGGCAGAGAATTCCCTGCTAGCACCTTCTCTGTGCCTGGGAAGCAAAAGTGTTCACATTGCTTCGCAGAATCGCGTTTGTGCAGAAAACACTAACACTTGTTCAGAAGGAAAGAAAGCACAGAGCCCCAGATTTTATGTTGCCCTGGAGAGCTTGCAGAGCACTGGGGAAAGGCAGGCAGAGAATTCCCTGCTAGCACCTTCTCTGTGCCTGGGAAGCAAAAGTGTTCACATTGCTTCGCAGAATCGCGTTTGTGCAGAAAACACTAACACTTGTTCAGAAGGAAAGAAAGCACAGAGCCCCAGATTTTATGTTGCCCTGGAGAGCTTGCAGAGCACTGGGGAAAGGCAGGCAGAGAATTCCCTGCTAGCACCTTCTCTGTGCCTGGGAAGCAAAAGTGTTCACATTGCTTCGCAGAATCGCGTTTGTGCAGAAAACACTAACACTTGTTCAGAAGGAAAGAAAGCACAGAGCCCCAGATTTTATGTTGCCCTGGAGAGCTTGCAGAGCACTGGGGAAAGGCAGGCAGAGAATTCCCTGCTAGCACCTTCTCTGTGCCTGGGAAGCAAAAGTGTTCACATTGCTTCGCAGAATCGCGTTTGTGCAGAAAACACTAACACTTGTTCAGAAGGAAAGAAAGCACAGAGCCCCAGATTTTATGTTGCCCTGGAGAGCTTGCAGAGCACTGGGGAAAGGCAGGCAGAGAATTCCCTGCTAGCACCTTCTCTGTGCCTGGGAAGCAAAAGTGTTCACATTGCTTCGCAGAATCGCGTTTGTGCAGAAAACACTAACACTTGTTCAGAAGGAAAGAAAGCACAGAGCCCCAGATTTTATGTTGCCCTGGAGAGCTTGCAGAGCACTGGGGAAAGGCAGGCAGAGAATTCCCTGCTAGCACCTTCTCTGTGCCTGGGAAGCAAAAGTGTTCACATTGCTTCGCAGAATCGCGTTTGTGCAGAAAACACTAACACTTGTTCAGAAGGAAAGAAAGCACAGAGCCCCAGATTTTATGTTGCCCTGGAGAGCTTGCAGAGCACTGGGGAAAGGCAGGCAGAGAATTCCCTGCTAGCACCTTCTCTGTGCCTGGGAAGCAAAAGTGTTCACATTGCTTCGCAGAATCGCGTTTGTGCAGAAAACACTAACACTTGTTCAGAAGGAAAGAAAGCACAGAGCCCCAGATTTTATGTTGCCCTGGAGAGCTTGCAGAGCACTGGGGAAAAGGCAGGCAGAGAATTCCCTGCTAGCACCTTCTCTGTGCCTGGGAAGCAAAAGTGTTCACATTGCTTCGCAGAATCGCGTTTGTGCAGAAAACACTAACACTTGTTCAGAAGGAAAGAAAGCACAGAGCCCCAGATTTTATGTTGCCCTGGAGAGCTTGCAGAGCACTGGGGAAAGGCAGGCAGAGAATTCCCTGCTAGCACCTTCTCTGTGCCTGGGAAGCAAAAGTGTTCACATTGCTTCGCAGAATCGCGTTTGTGCAGAAAACACTAACACTTGTTCAGAAGGAAAGAAAGCACAGAGCCCCAGATTTTATGTTGCCCTGGAGAGCTTGCAGAGCACTGGGGAAAGGCAGGCAGAGAATTCCCTGCTAGCACCTTCTCTGTGCCTGGGAAGCAAAAGTGTTCACATTGCTTCGCAGAATCGCGTTTGTGCAGAAAACACTAACACTTGTTCAGAAGGAAAGAAAGCACAGAGCCCCAGATTTTATGTTGCCCTGGAGAGCTTGCAGAGCACTGGGGAAAGGCAGGCAGAGAATTCCCTGCTAGCACCTTCTCTGTGCCTGGGAAGCAAAAGTGTTCACATTGCTTCGCAGAATCGCGTTTGTGCAGAAAACACTAACACTTGTTCAGAAGGAAAGAAAGCACAGAGCCCCAGATTTTATGTTGCCCTGGAGAGCTTGCAGAGCACTGGGGAAAGGCAGGCAGAGAATTCCCTGCTAGCACCTTCTCTGTGCCTGGGAAGCAAAAGTGTTCACATTGCTTCGCAGAATCGCGTTTGTGCAGAAAACACTAACACTTGTTCAGAAGGAAAGAAAGCACAGAGCCCCAGATTTTATGTTGCCCTGGAGAGCTTGCAGAGCACTGGGGAAAGGCAGGCAGAGAATTCCCTGCTAGCACCTTCTCTGTGCCTGGGAAGCACAAGTGTTCACATTGCTTCGCAGAATCGCGTTTGTGCAGAAAACACTAACACTTGTTCAGAAGGAAAGAAAGCACAGAGCCCCAGATTTTATGTTGCCCTGGAGAGCTTGCAGAGCACTGGGGAAAGGCAGGCAGAGAATTCCCTGCTAGCACCTTCTCTGTGCCTGGGAAGCACAAGTGTTCACATTGCTTCGCAGAATCGCGTTTGTGCAGAAAACACTAACACTTGTTCAGAAGGAAAGAAAGCACAGAGCCCCAGATTTTATGTTGCCCTGGAGAGCTTGCAGAGCACTGGGGAAAGGCAGGCAGAGAATTCCCTGCTAGCACCTTCTCTGTGCCTGGGAAGCAAAAGTGTTCACATTGCTTCGCAGAATCGCGTTTGTGCAGAAAACACTAACACTTGTTCAGAAGGAAAGAAAGCACAGAGCCCCAGATTTTATGTTGCCCTGGAGAGCTTGCAGAGCACTGGGGAAAGGCAGGCAGAGAATTCCCTGCTAGCACCTTCTCTGTGCCTGGGAAGCACAAGTGTTCACATTGCTTCGCAGAATCGCGTTTGTGCAGAAAACACTAACACTTGTTCAGAAGGAAAGAAAGCACAGAGCCCCAGATTTTATGTTGCCCTGGAGAGCTTGCAGAGCACTGGGGAAAGGCAGGCAGAGAATTCCCTGCTAGCACCTTCTCTGTGCCTGGGAAGCACAAGTGTTCACATTGCTTCGCAGAATCGCGTTTGTGCAGAAAACACTAACACTTGTTCAGAAGGAAAGAAAGCACAGAGCCCCAGATTTTATGTTGCCCTGGAGAGCTTGCAGAGCACTGGGGAAAGGCAGGCAGAGAATTCCCTGCTAGCACCTTCTCTGTGCCTGGGAAGCAAAAGTGTTCACATTGCTTCGCAGAATCGCGTTTGTGCAGAAAACACTAACACTTGTTCAGAAGGAAAGAAAGCACAGAGCCCCAGATTTTATGTTGCCCTGGAGAGCTTGCAGAGCACTGGGGAAAGGCAGGCAGAGAATTCCCTGCTAGCACCTTCTCTGTGCCTGGGAAGCAAAAGTGTTCACATTGCTTCGCAGAATCGCGTTTGTGCAGAAAACACTAACACTTGTTCAGAAGGAAAGAAAGCACAGAGCCCCAGATTTTATGTTGCCCTGGAGAGCTTGCAGAGCACTGGGGAAAGGCAGGCAGAGAATTCCCTGCTAGCACCTTCTCTGTGCCTGGGAAGCAAAAGTGTTCACATTGCTTCGCAGAATCGCGTTTGTGCAGAAAACACTAACACTTGTTCAGAAGGAAAGAAAGCACAGAGCCCCAGATTTTATGTTGCCCTGGAGAGCTTGCAGAGCACTGGGGAAAGGCAGGCAGAGAATTCCCTGCTAGCACCTTCTCTGTGCCTGGGAAGCAAAAGTGTTCACATTGCTTCGCAGAATCGCGTTTGTGCAGAAAACACTAACACTTGTTCAGAAGGAAAGAAAGCACAGAGCCCCAGATTTTATGTTGCCCTGGAGAGCTTGCAGAGCACTGGGGAAAGGCAGGCAGAGAATTCCCTGCTAGCACCTTCTCTGTGCCTGGGAAGCAAAAGTGTTCACATTGCTTCGCAGAATCGCGTTTGTGCAGAAAACACTAACACTTGTTCAGAAGGAAAGAAAGCACAGAGCCCCAGATTTTATGTTGCCCTGGAGAGCTTGCAGAGCACTGGGGAAAGGCAGGCAGAGAATTCCCTGCTAGCACCTTCTCTGTGCCTGGGAAGCAAAAGTGTTCACATTGCTTCGCAGAATCGCGTTTGTGCAGAAAACACTAACACTTGTTCAGAAGGAAAGAAAGCACAGAGCCCCAGATTTTATGTTGCCCTGGAGAGCTTGCAGAGCACTGGGGAAAGGCAGGCAGAGAATTCCCTGCTAGCACCTTCTCTGTGCCTGGGAAGCAAAAGTGTTCACATTGCTTCGCAGAATCGCGTTTGTGCAGAAAACACTAACACTTGTTCAGAAGGAAAGAAAGCACAGAGCCCCAGATTTTATGTTGCCCTGGAGAGCTTGCAGAGCACTGGGGAAAGGCAGGCAGAGAATTCCCTGCTAGCACCTTCTCTGTGCCTGGGAAGCAAAAGTGTTCACATTGCTTCGCAGAATCGCGTTTGTGCAGAAAACACTAACACTTGTTCAGAAGGAAAGAAAGCACAGAGCCCCAGATTTTATGTTGCCCTGGAGAGCTTGCAGAGCACTGGGGAAAGGCAGGCAGAGAATTCCCTGCTAGCACCTTCTCTGTGCCTGGGAAGCAAAAGTGTTCACATTGCTTCGCAGAATCGCGTTTGTGCAGAAAACACTAACACTTGTTCAGAAGGAAAGAAAGCACAGAGCCCCAGATTTTATGTTGCCCTGGAGAGCTTGCAGAGCACTGGGGAAAGGCAGGCAGAGAATTCCCTGCTAGCACCTTCTCTGTGCCTGGGAAGCAAAAGTGTTCACATTGCTTCGCAGAATCGCGTTTGTGCAGAAAACACTAACACTTGTTCAGAAGGAAAGAAAGCACAGAGCCCCAGATTTTATGTTGCCCTGGAGAGCTTGCAGAGCACTGGGGAAAGGCAGGCAGAGAATTCCCTGCTAGCACCTTCTCTGTGCCTGGGAAGCAAAAGTGTTCACATTGCTTCGCAGAATCGCGTTTGTGCAGAAAACACTAACACTTGTTCAGAAGGAAAGAAAGCACAGAGCCCCAGATTTTATGTTGCCCTGGAGAGCTTGCAGAGCACTGGGGAAAGGCAGGCAGAGAATTCCCTGCTAGCACCTTCTCTGTGCCTGGGAAGCAAAAGTGTTCACATTGCTTCGCAGAATCGCGTTTGTGCAGAAAACACTAACACTTGTTCAGAAGGAAAGAAAGCACAGAGCCCCAGATTTTATGTTGCCCTGGAGAGCTTGCAGAGCACTGGGGAAAGGCAGGCAGAGAATTCCCTGCTAGCACCTTCTCTGTGCCTGGGAAGCAAAAGTGTTCACATTGCTTCGCAGAATCGCGTTTGTGCAGAAAACACTAACACTTGTTCAGAAGGAAAGAAAGCACAGAGCCCCAGATTTTATGTTGCCCTGGAGAGCTTGCAGAGCACTGGGGAAAAGGCAGGCAGAGAATTCCCTGCTAGCACCTTCTCTGTGCCTGGGAAGCAAAAGTGTTCACATTGCTTCGCAGAATCGCGTTTGTGCAGAAAACACTAACACTTGTTCAGAAGGAAAGAAAGCACAGAGCCCCAGATTTTATGTTGCCCTGGAGAGCTTGCAGAGCACTGGGGAAAGGCAGGCAGAGAATTCCCTGCTAGCACCTTCTCTGTGCCTGGGAAGCAAAAGTGTTCACATTGCTTCGCAGAATCGCGTTTGTGCAGAAAACACTAACACTTGTTCAGAAGGAAAGAAAGCACAGAGCCCCAGATTTTATGTTGCCCTGGAGAGCTTGCAGAGCACTGGGGAAAGGCAGGCAGAGAATTCCCTGCTAGCACCTTCTCTGTGCCTGGGAAGCAAAAGTGTTCACATTGCTTCGCAGAATCGCGTTTGTGCAGAAAACACTAACACTTGTTCAGAAGGAAAGAAAGCACAGAGCCCCAGATTTTATGTTGCCCTGGAGAGCTTGCAGAGCACTGGGGAAAGGCAGGCAGAGAATTCCCTGCTAGCACCTTCTCTGTGCCTGGGAAGCACAAGTGTTCACATTGCTTCGCAGAATCGCGTTTGTGCAGAAAACACTAACACTTGTTCAGAAGGAAAGAAAGCACAGAGCCCCAGATTTTATGTTGCCCTGGAGAGCTTGCAGAGCACTGGGGAAAGCGCAGGCAGAGAATTCCCTGCTAGCACCTTCTCTGTGCCTGGGAAGCAAAAGTGTTCACATTGCTTCGCAGAATCGCGTTTGTGCAGAAAACACTAACACTTGTTCAGAAGGAAAGAAAGCACAGAGCCCCAGATTTTATGTTGCCCTGGAGAGCTTGCAGAGCACTGGGGAAAAGGCAGGCAGAGAATTCCCTGCTAGCACCTTCTCTGTGCCTGGGAAGCAAAAGTGTTCACATTGCTTCGCAGAATCGCGTTTGTGCAGAAAACACTAACACTTGTTCAGAAGGAAAGAAAGCACAGAGCCCCAGATTTTATGTTGCCCTGGAGAGCTTGCAGAGCACTGGGGAAAGGCAGGCAGAGAATTCCCTGCTAGCACCTTCTCTGTGCCTGGGAAGCAGAAGTGTTCACATTGCTTCGCAGAATCGCGTTTGTGCAGAAAACACTAACACTTGTTCAGAAGGAAAGAAAGCACAGAGCCCCAGATTTTATGTTGCCCTGGAGAGCTTGCAGAGCACTGGGGAAAGGCAGGCAGAGAATTCCCTGCTAGCACCTTCTCTGTGCCTGGGAAGCAAAAGTGTTCACATTGCTTCGCAGAATCGCGTTTGTGCAGAAAACACTAACACTTGTTCAGAAGGAAAGAAAGCACAGAGCCCCAGATTTTATGTTGCCCTGGAGAGCTTGCAGAGCACTGGGGAAAGGCAGGCAGAGAATTCCCTGCTAGCACCTTCTCTGTGCCTGGGAAGCAAAAGTGTTCACATTGCTTCGCAGAATCGCGTTTGTGCAGAAAACACTAACACTTGTTCAGAAGGAAAGAAAGCACAGAGCCCCAGATTTTATGTTGCCCTGGAGAGCTTGCAGAGCACTGGGGAAAGGCAGGCAGAGAATTCCCTGCTAGCACCTTCTCTGTGCCTGGGAAGCAAAAGTGTTCACATTGCTTCGCAGAATCGCGTTTGTGCAGAAAACACTAACACTTGTTCAGAAGGAAAGAAAGCACAGAGCCCCAGATTTTATGTTGCCCTGGAGAGCTTGCAGAGCACTGGGGAAAGGCAGGCAGAGAATTCCCTGCTAGCACCTTCTCTGTGCCTGGGAAGCAAAAGTGTTCACATTGCTTCGCAGAATCGCGTTTGTGCAGAAAACACTAACACTTGTTCAGAAGGAAAGAAAGCACAGAGCCCCAGATTTTATGTTGCCCTGGAGAGCTTGCAGAGCACTGGGGAAAGGCAGGCAGAGAATTCCCTGCTAGCACCTTCTCTGTGCCTGGGAAAGAGAAGTGTTCACATTGCTTCGCAGAATCGCGTTTGTGCAGAAAACACTAACACTTGTTCAGAAGGAAAGAAAGCACAGAGCCCCACGATTTTATGTTGCCCTGGAGAGCTTGCAGAGCACTGGGGAAAGGCAGGCAGAGAATTCCCTGCTAGCACCTTCTCTGTGCCTGGGAAGCAAAAGTGTTCACATTGCTTCGCAGAATCGCGTTTGTGCAGAAAACACTAACACTTGTTCAGAAGGAAAGAAAGCACAGAGCCCCAGATTTTATGTTGCCCTGGAGAGCTTGCAGAGCACTGGGGAAAGGCAGGCAGAGAATTCCCTGCTAGCACCTTCTCTGTGCCTGGGAAGCACAAGTGTTCACATTGCTTCGCAGAATCGCGTTTGTGCAGAAAACACTAACACTTGTTCAGAAGGAAAGAAAGCACAGAGCCCCAGATTTTATGTTGCCCTGGAGAGCTTGCAGAGCACTGGGGAAAGGCAGGCAGAGAATTCCCTGCTAGCACCTTCTCTGTGCCTGGGAAGCACAAGTGTTCACATTGCTTCGCAGAATCGCGTTTGTGCAGAAAACACTAACACTTGTTCAGAAGGAAAGAAAGCACAGAGCCCCAGATTTTATGTTGCCCTGGAGAGCTTGCAGAGCACTGGGGAAAGACAGGCAGAGAATTCCCTGCTAGCACCTTCTCTGTGCCTGGGAAGCAAAAGTGTTCACATTGCTTCGCAGAATCGCGTTTGTGCAGAAAACACTAACACTTGTTCAGAAGGAAAGAAAGCACAGAGCCCCAGATTTTATGTTGCCCTGGAGAGCTTGCAGAGCACTGGGGAAAGGCAGGCAGAGAATTCCCTGCTAGCACCTTCTCTGTGCCTGGGAAGCAAAAGTGTTCACATTGCTTCGCAGAATCGCGTTTGTGCAGAAAACACTGAACACTTGTTCAGAAGGAAAGAAAGCACAGAGCCCCAGATTTTATGTTGCCCTGGAGAGCTTGCAGAGCACTGGGGAAAGGCAGGCAGAGAATTCCCTGCTAGCACCTTCTCTGTGCCTGGGAAGCAAAAGTGTTCACATTGCTTCGCAGAATCGCGTTTGTGCAGAAAACACTAACACTTGTTCAGAAGGAAAGAAAGCACAGAGCCCCAGATTTTATGTTGCCCTGGAGAGCTTGCAGAGCACTGGGGAAAGGCAGGCAGAGAATTCCCTGCTAGCACCTTCTCTGTGCCTGGGAAGCAAAAGTGTTCACATTGCTTCGCAGAATCGCGTTTGTGCAGAAAACACTAACACTTGTTCAGAAGGAAAGAAAGCCCAGAGCCCCACATTTTATGTTGCCCTGGAGAGCTTGCAGAGCACTGGGGAAAGGCAGGCAGAGAATTCCCTGCTAGCACCTTCTCTGTGCCTGGGAAGCAAAAGTGTTCACATTGCTTCGCAGAATCGCGTTTGTGCAGAAAACACTAACACTTGTTCAGAAGGAAAGAAAGCACAGAGCCCCAGATTTTATGTTGCCCTGGAGAGCTTGCAGAGCACTGGGGAAAGGCAGGCAGAGAATTCCCTGCTAGCACCTTCTCTGTGCCTGGGAAGCAAAAGTGTTCACATTGCTTCGCAGAATCGCGTTTGTGCAGAAAACACTAACACTTGTTCAGAAGGAAAGAAAGCCCAGAGCCCCAGATTTTATGTTGCCCTGGAGAGCTTGCAGAGCACTGGGGAAAGGCAGGCAGAGAATTCCCTGCTAGCACCTTCTCTGTGCCTGGGAAGCAAAAGTGTTCACATTGCTTCGCAGAATCGCGTTTGTGCAGAAAACACTAACACTTGTTCAGAAGGAAAGAAAGCACAGAGCCCCAGATTTTATGTTGCCCTGGAGAGCTTGCAGAGCACTGGGGAAAGGCAGGCAGAGAATTCCCTGCTAGCACCTTCTCTGTGCCTGGGAAGGAGAAGTGTTCACATTGCTTTGCAGAATCGCGTTTGTGCAGAAAACACTAACACTTGTTCAGAAGGAAAGAAAGCACAGAGCCCCAGATTTTATGTTGCCCTGGAGAGCTTGCAGAGCACTGGGGAAAAGCAGGCAGAGAATTCCCTGCTAGCACCTTCTCTGTGCCTGGGAAGCAAAAGTGTTCACATTGTTTCGCAGAATCGCGTTTGTGCAGAAAACACTAACACTTGTTCAGAAGGAAAGAAAGCACAGAGCCCCACATTTTATGTTGCCCTGGAGAGCTTGCAGAGCACTGGGGAAAGGCAGGCAGAGAATTCCCTGCTAGCACCTTCTCTGTGCCTGGGAAGCAAAAGTGTTCACATTGCTTCGCAGAATCGCGTTTGTGCAGAAAACACTAACACTTGTTCAGAAGGAAAGAAAGCACAGAGCCCCAGATTTTATGTTGCCCTGGAGAGCTTGCAGAGCACTGGGGAAAGGCAGGCAGAGAATTCCCTGCTAGCACCTTCTCTGTGCCTGGGAAGCACAAGTGTTCACATTGCTTCGCAGAATCGCGTTTGTGCAGAAAACACTAACACTTGTTCAGAAGGAAAGAAAGCACAGAGCCCCAGATTTTATGTTGCCCTGGAGAGCTTGCAGAGCACTGGGGAAAGGCAGGCAGAGAATTCCCTGCTAGCACCTTCTCTGTGCCTGGGAAGCAAAAGTGTTCACATTGCTTCGCAGAATCGCGTTTGTGCAGAAAACACTAACACTTGTTCAGAAGGAAAGAAAGCACAGAGCCCCACATTTTATGTTGCCCTGGAGAGCTTGCAGAGCACTGGGGAAAGGCAGGCAGAGAATTCCCTGCTAGCACCTTCTCTGTGCCTGGGAAGCAAAAGTGTTCACATTGCTTCGCAGAATCGCGTTTGTGCAGAAAACACTAACACTTGTTCAGAAGGAAAGAAAGCACAGAGCCCCAGATTTTATGTTGCCCTGGAGAGCTTGCAGAGCACTGGGGAAAGGCAGGCAGAGAATTCCCTGCTAGCACCTTCTCTGTGCCTGGGAAGCAAAAGTGTTCACATTGCTTCGCAGAATCGCGTTTGTGCAGAAAACACTAACACTTGTTCAGAAGGAAAGAAAGCACAGAGCCCCAGATTTTATGTTGCCCTGGAGAGCTTGCAGAGCACTGGGGAAAGGCAGGCAGAGAATTCCCTGCTAGCACCTTCTCTGTGCCTGGGAAAGAGAAGTGTTCACATTGCTTCGCAGAATCGCGTTTGTGCAGAAAACACTAACACTTGTTCAGAAGGAAAGAAAGCACAGAGCCCCAGATTTTATGTTGCCCTGGAGAGCTTGCAGAGCACTGGGGAAAGGCAGGCAGAGAATTCCCTGCTAGCACATTCTCTGTGCCTGGGAAGCAAAAGTGTTCACATTGCTTCGCAGAATCGCGTTTGTGCAGAAAACACTAACACTTGTTCAGAAGGAAAGAAAGCACAGAGCCCCACATTTTATGTTGCCCTGGAGAGCTTGCAGAGCACTGGGGAAAGGCAGGCAGAGAATTCCCTGCTAGCACCTTCTCTGTGCCTGGGAAGCACAAGTGTTCACATTGCTTCGCAGAATCGCGTTTGTGCAGAAAACACTAACACTTGTTCAGAAGGAAAGAAAGCACAGAGCCCCACATTTTATGTTGCCCTGGAGAGCTTGCAGAGCACTGGGGAAAGGCAGGCAGAGAATTCCCTGCTAGCACCTTCTCTGTGCCTGGGAAGCACAAGTGTTCACATTGCTTCGCAGAATCGCGTTTGTGCAGAAAACACTAACACTTGTTCAGAAGGAAAGAAAGCACAGAGCCCCAGATTTTATGTTGCCCTGGAGAGCTTGCAGAGCACTGGGGAAAGGCAGGCAGAGAATTCCCTGCTAGCACCTTCTCTGTGCCTGGGAAGCAAAAGTGTTCACATTGCTTCGCAGAATCGCGTTTGTGCAGAAAACACTAACACTTGTTCAGAAGGAAAGAAAGCACAGAGCCCCACATTTTATGTTGCCCTGGAGAGCTTGCAGAGCACTGGGGAAAGACAGGCAGAGAATTCCCTGCTAGCACCTTCTCTGTGCCTGGGAAGCAAAAGTGTTCACATTGCTTCGCAGAATCGCGTTTGTGCAGAAAACACTAACACTTGTTCAGAAGGAAAGAAAGCACAGAGCCCCAGATTTTATGTTGCCCTGGAGAGCTTGCAGAGCACTGGGGAAAGGCAGGCAGAGAATTCCCTGCTAGCACCTTCTCTGTGCCTGGGAAGCAAAAGTGTTCACATTGCTTCGAAGAATCGCGTTTGTGCAGAAAACACTGACACTTGTTCAGAAGGAAAGAAAGCACAGAGCCCCAGATTTTATGTTGCCCTGGAGAGCTTGCAGAGCACTGGGGAAAGGCAGGCAGAGAATTCCCTGCTAGCACCTTCTCTGTGCCTGGGAAGCAAAAGTGTTCACATTGCTTCGCAGAATCGCGTTTGTGCAGAAAACACTAACACTTGTTCAGAAGGAAAGAAAGCACAGAGCCCCACATTTTATGTTGCCCTGGAGAGCTTGCAGAGCACTGGGGAAAGGCAGGCAGAGAATTCCCTGCTAGCACCTTCTCTGTGCCTGGGAAGCACAAGTGTTCACATTGCTTCGCAGAATCGCGTTTGTGCAGAAAACACTAACACTTGTTCAGAAGGAAAGAAAGCACAGAGCCCCAGATTTTATGTTGCCCTGGAGAGCTTGCAGAGCACTGGGGAAAGGCAGGCAGAGAATTCCCTGCTAGCACCTTCTCTGTGCCTGGGAAGCAAAAGTGTTCACATTGCTTCGCAGAATCGCGTTTGTGCAGAAAACACTAACACTTGTTCAGAAGGAAAGAAAGCACAGAGCCCCAGATTTTATGTTGCCCTGGAGAGCTTGCAGAGCACTGGGGAAAGACAGGCAGAGAATTCCCTGCTAGCACCTTCTCTGTGCCTGGGAAGCAAAAGTGTTCACATTGCTTCGCAGAATCGCGTTTGTGCAGAAAACACTAACACTTGTTCAGAAGGAAAGAAAGCCCAGAGCCCCAGATTTTATGTTGCCCTGGAGAGCTTGCAGAGCACTGGGGAAAGGCAGGCAGAGAATTCCCTGCTAGCACCTTCTCTGTGCCTGGGAAGCAAAAGTGTTCACATTGCTTCGCAGAATCGCGTTTGTGCAGAAAACACTAACACTTGTTCAGAAGGAAAGAAAGCACAGAGCCCCACATTTTATGTTGCCCTGGAGAGCTTGCAGAGCACTGGGGAAAGGCAGGCAGAGAATTCCCTGCTAGCACCTTCTCTGTGCCTGGGAAGCACAAGTGTTCACATTGCTTTGCAGAATCGCGTTTGTGCAGAAAACACTAACACTTGTTCAGAAGGAAAGAAAGCACAGAGCCCCAGATTTTATGTTGCCCTGGAGAGCTTGCAGAGCACTGGGGAAAAGCAGGCAGAGAATTCCCTGCTAGCACCTTCTCTGTGCCTGGGAAGCACAAGTGTTCACATTGTTTCGCAGAATCGCGTTTGTGCAGAAAACACTAACACTTGTTCAGAAGGAAAGAAAGCACAGAGCCCCAGATTTTATGTTGCCCTGGAGAGCTTGCAGAGCACTGGGGAAAAGCAGGCAGAGAATTCCCTGCTAGCACCTTCTCTGTGCCTGGGAAGCAAAAGTGTTCACATTGCTTCGCAGAATCGCGTTTGTGCAGAAAACACTAACACTTGTTCAGAAGGAAAGAAAGCACAGAGCCCCACATTTTATGTTGCCCTGGAGAGCTTGCAGAGCACTGGGGAAAGGCAGGCAGAGAATTCCCTGCTAGCACCTTCTCTGTGCCTGGGAAGCAAAAGTGTTCACATTGCTTCGCAGAATCGCGTTTGTGCAGAAAACACTAACACTTGTTCAGAAGGAAAGAAAGCACAGAGCCCCAGATTTTATGTTGCCCTGGAGAGCTTGCAGAGCACTGGGGAAAACCAGGCAGAGAATTCCCTGCTAGCACCTTCTCTGTGCCTGGGAAGCACAAGTGTTCACATTGCTTCGCAGAATCGCGTTTGTGCAGAAAACACTAACACTTGTTCAGAAGGAAAGAAAGCACAGAGCCCCAGATTTTATGTTGCCCTGGAGAGCTTGCAGAGCACTGGGGAAAGGCAGGCAGAGAATTCCCTGCTAGCACCTTCTCTGTGCCTGGGAAGCAAAAGTGTTCACATTGCTTCGCAGAATCGCGTTTGTGCAGAAAACACTAACACTTGTTCAGAAGGAAAGAAAGCACAGAGCCCCAGATTTTATGTTGCCCTGGAGAGCTTGCAGAGCACTGGGGAAAAGCAGGCAGAGAATTCCCTGCTAGCACCTTCTCTGTGCCTGGGAAGCAAAAGTGTTCACATTGCTTCGCAGAATCGCGTTTGTGCAGAAAACACTGACACTTGTTCAGAAGGAAAGAAAGCACAGAGCCCCAGATTTTATGTTGCCCTGGAGAGCTTGCAGAGCACTGGGGAAAGGCAGGCAGAGAATTCCCTGCTAGCACCTTCTCTGTGCCTGGGAAGCACAAGTGTTCACATTGCTTCGCAGAATCGCGTTTGTGCAGAAAACACTAACACTTGTTCAGAAGGAAAGAAAGCACAGAGCCCCAGATTTTATGTTGCCCTGGAGAGCCTGGAGAGCACTGGGGAAAAGGAGGCAGAGAATTCCCTGCTAGCACCTTCTCTGTGCCTGGGAAGCAAAAGTGTTCACATTGCTTCTCAGAATCGCGTTTGTGCAGAAAAACACTAACACTTGTTCAGAAGGAAAGAAAGCACAGAGCCCCAGATTTTATGTTGCCCTGGAGAGCTTGCAGAGCACTGGGGAAAAGCAGGCAGAGAATTCCCTGCTAGCACCTTCTCTGTGCCTGGGAAGCAAAAGTGTTCACATTGCTTCGCAGAATCGCGTTTGTGCAGAAAACACTAACACTTGTTCAGAAGGAAAGAAAGCACAGAGCCCCAGATTTTATGTTGCCCTGGAGAGCTTGCAGAGCACTGGGGAAAGGCAGGCAGAGAATTCCCTGCTAGCACCTTCTCTGTGCCTGGGAAGCACAAGTGTTCACATTGCTTCGCAGAATCGTGTTTGTGCAGAAAACACTAACACTTGTTCAGAAGGAAAGAAAGCACAGAGCCCCAGATTTTATGTTGCCCTGGAGAGCTTGCAGAGCACTGGGGAAAGGCAGGCAGAGAATTCCCTGCTAGCACCTTCTCTGTGCCTGGGAAGCACAAGTGTTCACATTGCTTCGCAGAATCGCGTTTGTGCAGAAAACACTAACACTTGTTCAGAAGGAAAGAAAGCACAGAGCCCCAGATTTTATGTTGCCCTGGAGAGCTTGCAGAGCACTGGGGAAAGGCAGGCAGAGAATTCCCTGCTAGCACCTTCTCTGTGCCTGGGAAGCACAAGTGTTCACATTGCTTCTCAGAATCGCGTTTGTGCAGAAAACACTAACACTTGTTCAGAAGGAAAGAAAGCACAGAGCCCCAGATTTTATGTTGCCCTGGAGAGCTTGCAGAGCACTGGGGAAAGGCAGGCAGAGAATTCCCTGCTAGCACCTTCTCTGTGCCTGGGAAGGAGAAGTGTTCACATTGCTTCGCAGAATCGCGTTTGTGCAGAAAACACTAACACTTGTTCAGAAGGAAAGAAAGCACAGAGCCCCAGATTTTATGTTGCCCTGGAGAGCTTGCAGAGCACTGGGGAAAGGCAGGCAGAGAATTCCCTGCTAGCACCTTCTCTGTGCCTGGGAAGCAAAAGTGTTCACATTGCTTCGCAGAATCGCGTTTGTGCAGAAAACACTAACACTTGTTCAGAAGGAAAGAAAGCACAGAGCCCCAGATTTTATGTTGCCCTGGAGAGCTTGCAGAGCACTGGGGAAAGGCAGGCAGAGAATTCCCTGCTAGCACCTTCTCTGTGCCTGGGAAGCAAAAGTGTTCACATTGCTTCGCAGAATCGCGTTTGTGCAGAAAACACTAACACTTGTTCAGAAGGAAAGAAAGCACAGAGCCCCAGATTTTATGTTGCCCTGGAGAGCTTGCAGAGCACTGGGGAAAGGCAGGCAGAGAATTCCCTGCTAGCACCTTCTCTGTGCCTGGGAAGCAAAAGTGTTCACATTGCTTCGCAGAATCGCGTTTGTGCAGAAAACACTAACACTTGTTCAGAAGGAAAGAAAGCACAGAGCCCCAGATTTTATGTTGCCCTGGAGAGCTTGCAGAGCACTGGGGAAAGGCAGGCAGAGAATTCCCTGCTAGCACCTTCTCTGTGCCTGGGAAAGAGAAGTGTTCACATTGCTTCGCAGAATCGCGTTTGTGCAGAAAACACTAACACTTGTTCAGAAGGAAAGAAAGCACAGAGCCCCAGATTTTATGTTGCCCTGGAGAGCTTGCAGAGCACTGGGGAAAGGCAGGCAGAGAATTCCCTGCTAGCACCTTCTCTGTGCCTGGGAAGCACAAGTGTTCACATTGCTTCGCAGAATCGCGTTTGTGCAGAAAACACTAACACTTGTTCAGAAGGAAAGAAAGCCCAGAGCCCCAGATTTTATGTTGCCCTGGAGAGCTTGCAGAGCACTGGGGAAAAGCAGGCAGAGAATTCCCTGCTAGCACCTTCTCTGTGCCTGGGAAGCAAAAGTGTTCACATTGTTTCGCAGAATCGCGTTTGTGCAGAAAACACTGACACTTGTTCAGAAGGAAAGAAAGCACAGAGCCCCAGATTTTATGTTGCCCTGGAGAGCTTGCAGAGCACTGGGGAAAGGCAGGCAGAGAATTCCCTGCTAGCACCTTCTCTGTGCCTGGGAAGCAAAAGTGTTCACATTGCTTCGCAGAATCGCGTTTGTGCAGAAAACACTAACACTTGTTCAGAAGGAAAGAAAGCACAGAGCCCCACATTTTATGTTGCCCTGGAGAGCTTGCAGAGCACTGGGGAAAGGCAGGCAGAGAATTCCCTGCTAGCACCTTCTCTGTGCCTGGGAAGCACAAGTGTTCACATTGCTTCGCAGAATCGCGTTTGTGCAGAAAACACTAACACTTGTTCAGAAGGAAAGAAAGCCCAGAGCCCCAGATTTTATGTTGCCCTGGAGAGCTTGCAGAGCACTGGGGAAAGGCAGGCAGAGAATTCCCTGCTAGCACCTTCTCTGTGCCTGGGAAGCACAAGTGTTCACATTGCTTCGCAGAATCGCGTTTGTGCAGAAAACACTAACACTTGTTCAGAAGGAAAGAAAGCACAGAGCCCCAGATTTTATGTTGCCCTGGAGAGCTTGCAGAGCACTGGGGAAAGGCAGGCAGAGAATTCCCTGCTAGCACCTTCTCTGTGCCTGGGAAGCAAAAGTGTTCACATTGCTTCGCAGAATCGCGTTTGTGCAGAAAACACTAACACTTGTTCAGAAGGAAAGAAAGCACAGAGCCCCAGATTTTATGTTGCCCTGGAGAGCTTGCAGAGCACTGGGGAAAGACAGGCAGAGAATTCCCTGCTAGCACCTTCTCTGTGCCTGGGAAGCAAAAGTGTTCACATTGCTTCGCAGAATCGCGTTTGTGCAGAAAACACTAACACTTGTTCAGAAGGAAAGAAAGCACAGAGCCCCAGATTTTATGTTGCCCTGGAGAGCTTGCAGAGCACTGGGGAAAGGCAGGCAGAGAATTCCCTGCTAGCACCTTCTCTGTGCCTGGGAAGCAAAAGTGTTCACATTGTTTCGCAGAATCGCGTTTGTGCAGAAAACACTGACACTTGTTCAGAAGGAAAGAAAGCACAGAGCCCCAGATTTTATGTTGCCCTGGAGAGCTTGCAGAGCACTGGGGAAAGGCAGGCAGAGAATTCCCTGCTAGCACCTTCTCTGTGCCTGGGAAGCAAAAGTGTTCACATTGCTTCGCAGAATCGCGTTTGTGCAGAAAACACTAACACTTGTTCAGAAGGAAAGAAAGCACAGAGCCCCACATTTTATGTTGCCCTGGAGAGCTTGCAGAGCACTGGGGAAAGGCAGGCAGAGAATTCCCTGCTAGCACCTTCTCTGTGCCTGGGAAGCACAAGTGTTCACATTGCTTCGCAGAATCGCGTTTGTGCAGAAAACACTAACACTTGTTCAGAAGGAAAGAAAGCACAGAGCCCCAGATTTTATGTTGCCCTGGAGAGCTTGCAGAGCACTGGGGAAAGGCAGGCAGAGAATTCCCTGCTAGCACCTTCTCTGTGCCTGGGAAGCACAAGTGTTCACATTGCTTCGCAGAATCGCGTTTGTGCAGAAAACACTAACACTTGTTCAGAAGGAAAGAAAGCACAGAGCCCCACATTTTATGTTGCCCTGGAGAGCTTGCAGAGCACTGGGGAAAGGCAGGCAGAGAATTCCCTGCTAGCACCTTCTCTGTGCCTGGGAAGCAAAAGTGTTCACATTGCTTCGCAGAATCGCGTTTGTGCAGAAAACACTAACACTTGTTCAGAAGGAAAGAAAGCACAGAGCCCCAGATTTTATGTTGCCCTGGAGAGCTTGCAGAGCACTGGGGAAAGACAGGCAGAGAATTCCCTGCTAGCACCTTCTCTGTGCCTGGGAAGCAAAAGTGTTCACATTGCTTCGCATAATCGCGTTTGTGCAGAAAACACTAACACTTGTTCAGAAGGAAAGAAAGCACAGAGCCCCAGATTTTATGTTGCCCTGGAGAGCTTGCAGAGCACTGGGGAAAGGCAGGCAGAGAATTCCCTGCTAGCACCTTCTCTGTGCCTGGGAAGCAAAAGTGTTCACATTGCTTCGCAGAATCGCGTTTGTGCAGAAAACACTAACACTTGTTCAGAAGGAAAGAAAGCACAGAGCCCCAGATTTTATGTTGCCCTGGAGAGCTTGCAGAGCACTGGGGAAAGGCAGGCAGAGAATTCCCTGCTAGCACCTTCTCTGTGCCTGGGAAGCAAAAGTGTTCACATTGCTTCGCAGAATCGCGTTTGTGCAGAAAACACTAACACTTGTTCAGAAGGAAAGAAAGCACAGAGCCCCACAATTTATGTTGCCCTGGAGAGCTTGCAGAGCACTGGGGAAAGGCAGGCAGAGAATTCCCTGCTAGCACCTTCTCTGTGCCTGGGAAGCAAAAGTGTTCACATTGCTTCGCAGAATCGCGTTTGTGCAGAAAACACTAACACTTGTTCAGAAGGAAAGAAAGCACAGAGCCCCAGATTTTATGTTGCCCTGGAGAGCTTGCAGAGCACTGGGGAAAAGCAGGCAGAGAATTCCCTACTAGCACCTTCTCTGTGCCTGGGAAGCAAAAGTGTTCACATTGCTTCGCAGAATCGCGTTTGTGCAGAAAAACACTAACACTTGTTCAGAACGAAAGAAAGCACAGAGCCCCAGATTTTATGTTGCCCTGGAGAGCTTGCAGAGCACTGGGGAAAAGAAGGCAGAGAATTCCCTGCTAGCACCTTCTCTGTGCCTGGGAAGCAAAAGTGTTCACATTGCTTCGCAGAATCGCGTTTGTGCAGAAAACACTAACACTTGTTCAGAAGGAAAGAAAGCCCAGAGCCCCACATTTTATGTTGCCCTGGAGAGCTTGCAGAGCACTGGGGAAAGGCAGGCAGAGAATTCCCTGCTAGCACCTTCTCTGTGCCTGGGAAGCAAAAGTGTTCACATTGCTTCGCAGAATCGCGTTTGTGCAGAAAACACTAACACTTGTTCAGAAGGAAAGAAAGCACAGAGCCCCAGATTTTATGTTGCCCTGGAGAGCTTGCAGAGCACTGGGGAAAAGCAGGCAGAGAATTCCCTGCTAGCACCTTCTCTGTGCCTGGGAAGCAAAAGTGTTCACATTGTTTCGCAGAATCGCGTTTGTGCAGAAAACACTGACACTTGTTCAGAAGGAAAGAAAGCACAGAGCCCCAGATTTTATGTTGCCCTGGAGAGCTTGCAG
Organism: Strix occidentalis; assembly: GCA_030819815.1. NCBI lineage: Eukaryota > Metazoa > Chordata > Aves > Strigiformes > Strigidae > Strix > Strix occidentalis. Next base: position 9,752 of record JASWHU010000717.1, on the reverse strand, counting down.
AGCACTGGGGAAAGGCAGGCAGAGAATTCCCTGCTAGCACCTTCTCTGTGCCTGGGAAGCACAAGTGTTCACATTGCTTCGCAGAATCGCGTTTGTGCAGAAAACTCTAACACTTGTTCAGAAGGAAAGAAAGCACAGAGCCCCAGATTTTATGTTGCCCTGGAGAGCTTGCAGAGCACTGGGGAAAGGCAGGCAGAGAATTCCCTGCTAGCACCTTCTCTGTGCCTGGGAAGCAAAAGTGTTCACATTGCTTCGCAGAATCGCGTTTGTGCAGAAAACACTAACACTTGTTCAGAAGGAAAGAAAGCACAGAGCCCCAGATTTTATGTTGCCCTGGAGAGCTTGCAGAGCACTGGGGAAAGGCAGGCAGAGAATTCCCTGCTAGCACCTTCTCTGTGCCTGGGAAGCAAAAGTGTTCACATTGCTTCGCAGAATCGCGTTTGTGCAGAAAACACTAACACTTGTTCAGAAGGAAAGAAAGCACAGAGCCCCAGATTTTATGTTGCCCTGGAGAGCTTGCAGAGCACTGGGGAAAAGCAGGCAGAGAATTCCCTGCTAGCACCTTCTCTGTGCCTGGGAAAGAGAAGTGTTCACATTGCTTCGCAGAATCGCGTTTGTGCAGAAAACACTAACACTTGTTCAGAAGGAAAGAAAGCACAGAGCCCCAGATTTTATGTTGCCCTGGAGAGCTTGCAGAGCACTGGGGAAAGGCAGGCAGAGAATTCCCTGCTAGCACCTTCTCTGTGCCTGGGAAGCAAAAGTGTTCACATTGTTTCGCAGAATCGCGTTTGTGCAGAAAACACTAACACTTGTTCAGAAGGAAAGAAAGCACAGAGCCCCAGATTTTATGTTGCCCTGGAGAGCTTGCAGAGCACTGGGGAAAAGCAGGCAGAGAATTCCCTGCTAGCACCTTCTCTGTGCCTGGGAAGCACAAGTGTTCACATTGCTTCGCAGAATCGCGTTTGTGCAGAAAACACTAACACTTGTTCAGAAGGAAAGAAAGCACAGAGCCCCACATTTTATGTTGCCCTGGAGAGCTTGCAGAGCACTGGGGAAAGGCAGGCAGAGAATTCCCTGCTAGCACCTTCTCTGTGCCTGGGAAGCAAAAGTGTTCACATTGCTTCGCAGAATCGCGTTTGTGCAGAAAACACTAACACTTGTTCAGAAGGAAAGAAAGCACAGAGCCCCAGATTTTATGTTGCCCTGGAGAGCTTGCAGAGCACTGGGGAAAGGCAGGCAGAGAATTCCCTGCTAGCACCTTCTCTGTGCCTGGGAAGCACAAGTGTTCACATTGCTTCGCAGAATCGCGTTTGTGCAGAAAACACTAACACTTGTTCAGAAGGAAAGAAAGCACAGAGCCCCAGATTTTATGTTGCCCTGGAGAGCTTGCAGAGCACTGGGGAAAGGCAGGCAGAGAATTCCCTGCTAGCACCTTCTCTGTGCCTGGGAAGCAAAAGTGTTCACATTGCTTCGCAGAATCGCGTTTGTGCAGAAAACACTAACACTTGTTCAGAAGGAAAGAAAGCACAGAGCCCCAGATTTTATGTTGCCCTGGAGAGCTTGCAGAGCACTGGGGAAAGGCAGGCAGAGAATTCCCTGCTAGCACCTTCTCTGTGCCTGGGAAGCACAAGTGTTCACATTGCTTCGCAGAATCGCGTTTGTGCAGAAAACTCTAACACTTGTTCAGAAGGAAAGAAAGCACAGAGCCCCACATTTTATGTTGCCCTGGAGAGCTTGCAGAGCACTGGGGAAAACCAGGCAGAGAATTCCCTGCTAGCACCTTCTCTGTGCCTGGGAAGCAAAAGTGTTCACATTGCTTCGCAGAATCGCGTTTGTGCAGAAAACACTAACACTTGTTCAGAAGGAAAGAAAGCACAGAGCCCCAGATTTTATGTTGCCCTGGAGAGCTTGCAGAGCACTGGGGAAAGGCAGGCAGAGAATTCCCTGCTAGCACCTTCTCTGTGCCTGGGAAGGAGAAGTGTTCACATTGCTTTGCAGAATCGCGTTTGTGCAGAAAACACTAACACTTGTTCAGAAGGAAAGAAAGCACAGAGCCCCAGATTTTATGTTGCCCTGGAGAGCTTGCAGAGCACTGGGGAAAAGCAGGCAGAGAATTCCCTGCTAGCACCTTCTCTGTGCCTGGGAAAGAGAAGTGTTCACATTGCTTCGCAGAATCGCGTTTGTGCAGAAAACACTAACACTTGTTCAGAAGGAAAGAAAGCACAGAGCCCCACATTTTATGTTGCCCTGGAGAGCTTGCAGAGCACTGGGGAAAGGCAGGCAGAGAATTCCCTGCTAGCACCTTCTCTGTGCCTGGGAAGCAAAAGTGTTCACATTGCTTTGCAGAATCGCGTTTGTGCAGAAAACACTAACACTTGTTCAGAAGGAAAGAAAGCACAGAGCCCCAGATTTTATGTTGCCCTGGAGAGCTTGCAGAGCACTGGGGAAAAGCAGGCAGAGAATTCCCTGCTAGCACCTTCTCTGTGCCTGGGAAGCAAAAGTGTTCACATTGTTTCGCAGAATCGCGTTTGTGCAGAAAACACTAACACTTGTTCAGAAGGAAAGAAAGCACAGAGCCCCAGATTTTATGTTGCCCTGGAGAGCTTGCAGAGCACTGGGGAAAAGCAGGCAGAGAATTCCCTGCTAGCACCTTCTCTGTGCCTGGGAAGCAAAAGTGTTCACATTGCTTCGCAGAATCGCGTTTGTGCAGAAAACACTAACACTTGTTCAGAAGGAAAGAAAGCACAGAGCCCCACATTTTATGTTGCCCTGGAGAGCTTGCAGAGCACTGGGGAAAGGCAGGCAGAGAATTCCCTGCTAGCACCTTCTCTGTGCCTGGGAAGCAAAAGTGTTCACATTGCTTCGCAGAATCGCGTTTGTGCAGAAAACACTAACACTTGTTCAGAAGGAAAGAAAGCACAGAGCCCCAGATTTTATGTTGCCCTGGAGAGCTTGCAGAGCACTGGGGAAAGACAGGCAGAGAATTCCCTGCTAGCACCTTCTCTGTGCCTGGGAAGCACAAGTGTTCACATTGCTTCGCAGAATCGCGTTTGTGCAGAAAACACTAACACTTGTTCAGAAAGAAAGAAAGCACAGAGCCCCAGATTTTATGTTGCCCTGGAGAGCTTGCAGAGCACTGGGGAAAGGCAGGCAGAGAATTCCCTGCTAGCACCTTCTCTGTGCCTGGGAAGCACAAGTGTTCACATTGCTTCGCAGAATCGCGTTTGTGCAGAAAACACTAACACTTGTTCAGAAGGAAAGAAAGCACAGAGCCCCAGATTTTATGTTGCCCTGGAGAGCTTGCAGAGCACTGGGGAAAGGCAGGCAGAGAATTCCCTGCTAGCACCTTCTCTGTGCCTGGGAAGCAAAAGTGTTCACATTGTTTCGCAGAATCGCGTTTGTGCAGAAAACACTAACACTTGTTCAGAAGGAAAGAAAGCACAGAGCCCCAGATTTTATGTTGCCCTGGAGAGCTTGCAGAGCACTGGGGAAAAGCAGGCAGAGAATTCCCTGCTAGCACCTTCTCTGTGCCTGGGAAGCAAAAGTGTTCACATTGCTTCGCAGAATCGCGTTTGTGCAGAAAACACTAACACTTGTTCAGAAGGAAAGAAAGCACAGAGCCCCACATTTTATGTTGCCCTGGAGAGCTTGCAGAGCACTGGGGAAAGGCAGGCAGAGAATTCCCTGCTAGCACCTTCTCTGTGCCTGGGAAGCAAAAGTGTTCACATTGCTTCGCAGAATCGCGTTTGTGCAGAAAACACTAACACTTGTTCAGAAGGAAAGAAAGCACAGAGCCCCACATTTTATGTTGCCCTGGAGAGCTTGCAGAGCACTGGGGAAAGGCAGGCAGAGAATTCCCTGCTAGCACCTTCTCTGTGCCTGGGAAGCAAAAGTGTTCACATTGCTTCGCAGAATCGCGTTTGTGCAGAAAACACTAACACTTGTTCAGAAGGAAAGAAAGCACAGAGCCCCAGATTTTATGTTGCCCTGGAGAGCTTGCAGAGCACTGGGGAAAGACAGGCAGAGAATTCCCTGCTAGCACCTTCTCTGTGCCTGGGAAGCACAAGTGTTCACATTGCTTCGCAGAATCGCGTTTGTGCAGAAAACACTAACACTTGTTCAGAAAGAAAGAAAGCACAGAGCCCCAGATTTTATGTTGCCCTGGAGAGCTTGCAGAGCACTGGGGAAAGGCAGGCAGAGAATTCCCTGCTAGCACCTTCTCTGTGCCTGGGAAGCACAAGTGTTCACATTGCTTCGCAGAATCGCGTTTGTGCAGAAAACACTAACACTTGTTCAGAAGGAAAGAAAGCACAGAGCCCCAGATTTTATGTTGCCCTGGAGAGCTTGCAGAGCACTGGGGAAAGGCAGGCAGAGAATTCCCTGCTAGCACCTTCTCTGTGCCTGGGAAGCAAAAGTGTTCACATTGTTTCGCAGAATCGCGTTTGTGCAGAAAACACTAACACTTGTTCAGAAGGAAAGAAAGCCCAGAGCCCCAGATTTTATGTTGCCCTGGAGAGCTTGCAGAGTACTGGGGAAAAGCAGGCAGAGAATTCCCTGCTAGCACCTTCTCTGTGCCTGGGAAGCAAAAGTGTTCACATTGCTTCGCAGAATCGCGTTTGTGCAGAAAACACTAACACTTGTTCAGAAGGAAAGAAAGCACAGAGCCCCACATTTTATGTTGCCCTGGAGAGCTTGCAGAGCACTGGGGAAAGGCAGGCAGAGAATTCCCTGCTAGCACCTTCTCTGTGCCTGGGAAGCAAAAGTGTTCACATTGCTTCGCAGAATCGCGTTTGTGCAGAAAACACTAACACTTGTTCAGAAGGAAAGAAAGCACAGAGCCCCAGATTTTATGTTGCCCTGGAGAGCTTGCAGAGCACTGGGGAAAGGCAGGCAGAGAATTCCCTGCTAGCACCTTCTCTGTGCCTGGGAAGCACAAGTGTTCACATTGCTTCGCAGAATCGCGTTTGTGCAGAAAACACTAACACTTGTTCAGAAGGAAAGAAAGCACAGAGCCCCAGATTTTATGTTGCCCTGGAGAGCTTGCAGAGCACTGGGGAAAGGCAGGCAGAGAATTCCCTGCTAGCACCTTCTCTGTGCCTGGGAAGCAAAAGTGTTCACATTGCTTCGCAGAATCGCGTTTGTGCAGAAAACACTAACACTTGTTCAGAAGGAAAGAAAGCACAGAGCCCCAGATTTTATGTTGCCCTGGAGAGCTTGCAGAGCACTGGGGAAAAGCAGGCAGAGAATTCCCTGCTAGCACCTTCTCTGTGCCTGGGAAGCAAAAGTGTTCACATTGCTTCGCAGAATCGCGTTTGTGCAGAAAACACTGACACTTGTTCAGAAGGAAAGAAAGCACAGAGCCCCAGATTTTATGTTGCCCTGGAGAGCTTGCAGAGCACTGGGGAAAGGCAGGCAGAGAATTCCCTGCTAGCACCTTCTCTGTGCCTGGGAAGCACAAGTGTTCACATTGCTTCGCAGAATCGCGTTTGTGCAGAAAAAACTAACACTTGTTCAGAAGGAAAGAAAGCACAGAGCCCCAGATTTTATGTTGCCCTGGAGAGCTTGGAGAGCACTGGGGAAAAGGAGGCAGAGAATTCCCTGCTAGCACCTTCTCTGTGCCTGGGAAGCAAAAGTGTTCACATTGCTTCGCAGAATCGCGTTTGTGCAGAAAAACACTAACACTTGTTCAGAAGGAAAGAAAGCACAGAGCCCCAGATTTTATGTTGCCCTGGAGAGCTTGCAGAGCACTGGGGAAAAGCAGGCAGAGAATTCCCTGCTAGCACCTTCTCTGTGCCTGGGAAGGAGAAGTGTTCACATTGCTTCGCAGAATCGCGTTTGTGCAGAAAACACTAACACTTGTTCAGAAGGAAAGAAAGCACAGAGCCCCAGATTTTATGTTGCCCTGGAGAGCTTGCAGAGCACTGGGGAAAGGCAGGCAGAGAATTCCCTGCTAGCACCTTCTCTGTGCCTGGGAAGCACAAGTGTTCACATTGCTTCGCAGAATCGCGTTTGTGCAGAAAACACTAACACTTGTTCAGAAGGAAAGAAAGCACAGAGCCCCAGATTTTATGTTGCCCTGGAGAGCTTGCAGAGCACTGGGGAAAGGCAGGCAGAGAATTCCCTGCTAGCACCTTCTCTGTGCCTGGGAAGCAAAAGTGTTCACATTGTTTCGCAGAATCGCGTTTGTGCAGAAAACACTAACACTTGTTCAGAAGGAAAGAAAGCACAGAGCCCCAGATTTTATGTTGCCCTGGAGAGCTTGCAGAGCACTGGGGAAAAGCAGGCAGAGAATTCCCTGCTAGCACCTTCTCTGTGCCTGGGAAGCAAAAGTGTTCACATTGCTTCGCAGAATCGCGTTTGTGCAGAAAACACTAACACTTGTTCAGAAGGAAAGAAAGCACAGAGCCCCACATTTTATGTTGCCCTGGAGAGCTTGCAGAGCACTGGGGAAAGGCAGGCAGAGAATTCCCTGCTAGCACCTTCTCTGTGCCTGGGAAGCAAAAGTGTTCACATTGCTTCGCAGAATCGCGTTTGTGCAGAAAACACTAACACTTGTTCAGAAGGAAAGAAAGCACAGAGCCCCAGATTTTATGTTGCCCTGGAGAGCTTGCAGAGCACTGGGGAAAGGCAGGCAGAGAATTCCCTGCTAGCACCTTCTCTGTGCCTGGGAAGCACAAGTGTTCACATTGCTTCGCAGAATCGCGTTTGTGCAGAAAACACTAACACTTGTTCAGAAGGAAAGAAAGCACAGAGCCCCAGATTTTATGTTGCCCTGGAGAGCTTGCAGAGCACTGGGGAAAGGCAGGCAGAGAATTCCCTGCTAGCACCTTCTCTGTGCCTGGGAAGCAAAAGTGTTCACATTGCTTCGCAGAATCGCGTTTGTGCAGAAAACACTAACACTTGTTCAGAAGGAAAGAAAGCACAGAGCCCCACATTTTATGTTGCCCTGGAGAGCTTGCAGAGCACTGGGGAAAAGCAGGCAGAGAATTCCCTGCTAGCACCTTCTCTGTGCCTGGGAAGCAAAAGTGTTCACATTGCTTCGCAGAATCGCGTTTGTGCAGAAAACACTGACACTTGTTCAGAAGGAAAGAAAGCACAGAGCCCCAGATTTTATGTTGCCCTGGAGAGCTTGCAGAGCACTGGGGAAAGGCAGGCAGAGAATTCCCTGCTAGCACCTTCTCTGTGCCTGGGAAGCACAAGTGTTCACATTGCTTCGCAGAATCGCGTTTGTGCAGAAAAAACTAACACTTGTTCAGAAGGAAAGAAAGCACAGAGCCCCAGATTTTATGTTGCCCTGGAGAGCTTGGAGAGCACTGGGGAAAAGGAGGCAGAGAATTCCCTGCTAGCACCTTCTCTGTGCCTGGGAAGCAAAAGTGTTCACATTGCTTCTCAGAATCGCGTTTGTGCAGAAAAACACTAACACTTGTTCAGAAGGAAAGAAAGCACAGAGCCCCAGATTTTATGTTGCCCTGGAGAGCTTGCAGAGCACTGGGGAAAAGCAGGCAGAGAATTCCCTGCTAGCACCTTCTCTGTGCCTGGGAAGGAGAAGTGTTCACATTGCTTCGCAGAATCGCGTTTGTGCAGAAAACACTAACACTTGTTCAGAAGGAAAGAAAGCACAGAGCCCCAGATTTTATGTTGCCCTGGAGAGCTTGCACAGCACTGGGGAAAGGCAGGCAGAGAATTCCCTGCTAGCACCTTCTCTGTGCCTGGGAAGCACAAGTGTTCACATTGCTTCGCAGAATCGCGTTTGTGCAGAAAACACTAACACTTGTTCAGAAGGAAAGAAAGCACAGAGCCCCAGATTTTATGTTGCCCTGGAGAGCTTGCAGAGCACTGGGGAAAGGCAGGCAGAGAATTCCCTGCTAGCACCTTCTCTGTGCCTGGGAAGCAAAAGTGTTCACATTGCTTCGCAGAATCGCGTTTGTGCAGAAAACACTAACACTTGTTCAGAAGGAAAGAAAGCCCAGAGCCCCAGATTTTATGTTGCCCTGGAGAGCTTGCAGAGCACTGGGGAAAGGCAGGCAGAGAATTCCCTGCTAGCACCTTCTCTGTGCCTGGGAAGCACAAGTGTTCACATTGCTTCGCAGAATCGCGTTTGTGCAGAAAACACTAACACTTGTTCAGAAGGAAAGAAAGCACAGAGCCCCAGATTTTATGTTGCCCTGGAGAGCTTGCAGAGCACTGGGGAAAGGCAGGCAGAGAATTCCCTGCTAGCACCTTCTCTGTGCCTGGGAAGCACAAGTGTTCACATTGCTTCGCAGAATCGCGTTTGTGCAGAAAACACTAACACTTGTTCAGAAGGAAAGAAAGCACAGAGCCCCAGATTTTATGTTGCCCTGGAGAGCTTGCAGAGCACTGGGGAAAGGCAGGCAGAGAATTCCCTGCTAGCACCTTCTCTGTGCCTGGGAAGCAAAAGTGTTCACATTGCTTCGCAGAATCGCGTTTGTGCAGAAAACACTAACACTTGTTCAGAAGGAAAGAAAGCACAGAGCCCCAGATTTTATGTTGCCCTGGAGAGCTTGCAGAGCACTGGGGAAAGGCAGGCAGAGAATTCCCTGCTAGCACCTTCTCTGTGCCTGGGAAGCAAAAGTGTTCACATTGCTTCGCAGAATCGCGTTTGTGCAGAAAACACTAACACTTGTTCAGAAGGAAAGAAAGCACAGAGCCCCAGATTTTATGTTGCCCTGGAGAGCTTGCAGAGCACTGGGGAAAGGCAGGCAGAGAATTCCCTGCTAGCACCTTCTCTGTGCCTGGGAAGCAAAAGTGTTCACATTGCTTCGCAGAATCGCGTTTGTGCAGAAAACACTAACACTTGTTCAGAAGGAAAGAAAGCACAGAGCCCCACATTTTATGTTGCCCTGGAGAGCTTGCAGAGCACTGGGGAAAGGCAGGCAGAGAATTCCCTGCTAGCACCTTCTCTGTGCCTGGGAAAGAGAAGTGTTCACATTGCTTCGCAGAATCGCGTTTGTGCAGAAAACACTAACACTTGTTCAGAAGGAAAGAAAGCACAGAGCCCCAGATTTTATGTTGCCCTGGAGAGCTTGCAGAGCACTGGGGAAAGGCAGGCAGAGAATTCCCTGCTAGCACCTTCTCTGTGCCTGGGAAGCAAAAGTGTTCACATTGCTTCGCAGAATCGCGTTTGTGCAGAAAACACTAACACTTGTTCAGAAGGAAAGAAAGCACAGAGCCCCACATTTTATGTTGCCCTGGAGAGCTTGCAGAGCACTGGGGAAAGGCAGGCAGAGAATTCCCTGCTAGCACCTTCTCTGTGCCTGGGAAGCACAAGTGTTCACATTGCTTCGCAGAATCGCGTTTGTGCAGAAAACACTAACACTTGTTCAGAAGGAAAGAAAGCCCAGAGCCCCAGATTTTATGTTGCCCTGGAGAGCTTGCAGAGCACTGGGGAAAGGCAGGCAGAGAATTCCCTGCTAGCACCTTCTCTGTGCCTGGGAAGCACAAGTGTTCACATTGCTTCGCAGAATCGCGTTTGTGCAGAAAACACTAACACTTGTTCAGAAGGAAAGAAAGCACAGAGCCCCAGATTTTATGTTGCCCTGGAGAGCTTGCAGAGCACTGGGGAAAGGCAGGCAGAGAATTCCCTGCTAGCACCTTCTCTGTGCCTGGGAAGGAGAAGTGTTCACATTGCTTCGCAGAATCGCGTTTGTGCAGAAAACACTAACACTTGTTCAGAAGGAAAGAAAGCACAGAGCCCCAGATTTTATGTTGCCCTGGAGAGCTTGCAGAGCACT
>JASWHU010000716.1:0-31069 GCA_030819815.1 Strix occidentalis | reverse complement strand
CCTCTCTTCTGCTCCTCTCTGCTCTTCCTATCTCTCCCTCTTCTCTCTTCCTCCTCTCTCTTCCTCCTCTCTCTTCCTCCTCTCTCTTTCCCCTCACTCTTCCTCCTCTCTCCTCCTCACTGTTCCTCCTCTCTCTTCCTCCTCTCTCTTCCTCCTCTCTCTTCCACCTCTCTCTTCTTCGTCTCTCTTTCCCCACCCTCTTCCTCCTCTCTCCTCTTCCTCTCTCTTCCTCCTCTCTCTTCCTCCTCTCTCTTCCTCCAATCTCTTACTCCTCTGTCTTCTTCCTCTCTCTCCTCCTCTCTCTTCCTCCTCTCTCCTCTTCCTCTTTCTTCCTCCTCTCTCTTCCTCCTCTCTCTTCCTCCTCTCTCTTCCTCGTCTCTCTTTCCCCTCCCTCTTCCTCGTCTCTCCTCTTCCTCTCTCTTCTCCTCACTCTTCCTCCTCTCTCTTCCATCTCTCTCCTCCTCCTCTCTCCTCTTCCTCTCTCTTCCTCCTCTCTCTTCCTCCTCTCTCTTCCTCCTCTCTCTTCCTCCTCTCTCTTTCAGCACCCTCGTCCTCCTCTCTCCTCTTCCTCTCTCTTCCTCCTCTCTCTTCCTCCTCTCTCTTCCTCCAATCTCTTCCTCCTCTCTCTTCTTCCTCTCTCTTCGTCCTCTCTCTTCCTCCTCTCTCCTCTTTCTCTCTCTTCATCCTCTCTCCTCTTCCTCTCTCTTCTTCCTCTCTCTTCCTTCTCTCTCTACCTTCTCTCTTCTCCTCCTCTCTGCTCTTCCTTTCTCTTCTCCTCTCTATCCCTCCTCTCTCTTCCTCCTCTCTCCTCTTCCTCTCTCTTCTTCCTCTCTTTTCCACCTGTCTCTTGCTACTCTATCTTCCTCCTCTCTCTTCCTCGTCTCTCTTTCCCCTCATTCTTCCTCCTCTCTCCTCCTCTCTGTTCCTCCTTTCTCTTCTACCTCTCTCTTCCTCCTCTCTTCTCTTCCTCTCTCTTCCTCCTCTCTCTTCCTCCTCTCTCTTCCTCCTCTCTCTTCCTCCTCTCTCTTCCTCCTCTCTCTTCCTCGTCTCTCTTTCCCCTCACTCTTCCTCCTCTCTCCTCCTCTCTGTTCCTCCTCTCTCTTCCTCCTCTCTCTTCCTCCTCTCTCTTCCTCCTCTCTCTTCCTCCTCTCTTCTCCTCCTCTCTCTTCCTCCTCTCTCTTCCTCTTCTGTCTTCCTCCTCTCTCTTCCTCCAATCTCTTCCTCCACTCTCCTCTTCCCTCTCTTCCTCCTCTGTCTTCCTCCTCTCTTCTCCTCCTCTCTGCTCTTCCTTTCTCTTCTCCTCCCTATCCCTCCTCTCTCTTCCTCCTCTCTCTTCCTCCTCTCTCTTTCTCCTCTCTCCTCCTCCTCTCTGCTCTTCCTCTCTCTCCCTCTTCTCTCTCCTCCTCTCTCTTCCTCCTCTCTCTTCCTCCTCTCTCTTCCTCCTCTCTTCTCCTCCTCTCTGCTCTTCCTATCTCTTCCTCCTCTCTCTTCCTCCTCTCTCCTCTTCCTCTCTCCTCCTCCTCTCTCCTCTTCCTCTCTCTTCTTCCTCTCTCTTCCTCCTCTCTCTTCCTCCTCTCTCCTCATCTCTCCTCCTCTCTCCTCTTCCTCTCTATTCCTCCTCTCTCTTCCTCCTCTCTCTTCCTCCTCTCTGCTCTTCCTCTCTCTTCCTAATGTCTCTTCATCCTCTCTCTTCCTCCTCACTCTTCCTCTTCTCTCTTCCTCCTCTCTATTCCTCCAATCTCTTCCTACACTCTCCTCTTCCTCTCTCTTCCTCCTCTCTCTTCCTCCTCTCTCTTCCTCCTCTCTCTTCCTCCTATCTCCTCCTCCTCTCTGCTCTTCCTCTTTCTTCCTCCTCTCTCTTCCTCCTCTCTCTTCCTCGTCTCTCTTTCTCCTCTCTCTTCCTCCTCTCTCTTCCTCCTCTCTCTTCCTCCTCTCTCCTTTACCTCTCTATACTTTCTCTCTCTTCCTCGTCTCCCTTCCTCCTATATCTTCCTCCTCTCCCTTCCTCCTCTCTCTTCCTCCTCTCTCCTCCTCTCCCCTCTTCCTCTCTCCTCATCCTCTCTCTTCTTCCTCTCTCTTCCTCCTATCTCTTCCTCCTCTCTCTTCCTCCTCTATCCTCCTCTCTCCTCGTCCTCACCTCTATTCCTCTGCTCTCTTCCACATCTCTCTTCCTCCTCTCTCTTCCTCCTCTCTCCACCTACTCTCTCTTCCTCCTCTCTCTTCCTCCTCTCTCTTCCGTCTCTCTATTTCCTACTCTCTCCTCTTCATCTCTCTTCCTCCACTCCTCTTCCTGTCTCTTCCTCCTCTCACTCCCTCCTCTCTCCTCCTCCTCTCTGCTCTTCCTCTCTATCCCTCCTCTCTCTTCCTCGTCTCTCTATCTCCTCGCTCTTCCTCCTCTCTCTTCCTCCTCTCTCTTCCTCCTCTCTCTTCCTCCTCACTATTCCTCCTCTCTCCTCCTCTTCTCTCCACTTCCTCACTCTTCCTCCTCTCTCTTCATCCTCTCTCTTCCTCTTCTCTCATCCTCTTCTGTCCTCCTCATCTCTCCTCTTCCTCTTTCTTCCTCCTCTCTCTTCCTCCTCTCTCTTCTTCATCTCTCTTTCTCCTCTCTCTTCCTCCTCTCTCTTCCTCCTCTCTCTTCCTCCTCTCTCCTCTTCCTCTCTCTTCTTCCTCGCTCTTCCTCCTCTACATTCCTCCTCTCTCTTCCTCCTCTCTCTTCCTCCTCTCTCTTCCTCCTCTCTCTTCCTCCTCTCTCTTCCTCCTCTCTCCTCCTCCTCTCTGCTCTTCCTCTTTCTTCCTCCTCTCTCTTCCTCCTCTCTCTTCCTCGTCTCTCTTTCCCCTCCCCCTTCCTCCTGTCTTTTCCTCCTTTCTCTTCCTCCTCTCTCTTCCTCCTCTCTCCTCCTCCTCTCTCTTCCTCCTCTCTCTTCCTCCTCTCTCTTCCTCCTCTCTGCTCCTCCTCTCTCTTCCTCCTCTCTCTTCCTCCTCTCTCTTCCTCCTCTCTCCTCCTCCTCTCTCTTCCTCCTCTCTCTTCGTCTTCTCTTCTCCTCCTCTCTGCTCTTCCTGTCTCTTCCTCCTCTCTCTTCCTCCTCTCTCCTCTTCCTCTCTCCTTCTCCTCTCTCCTCTTCCTCTCTCTTCCTCCTCTCTCTTCCTCCTCTCTCTTCCTTCTCTCTACTTCCTACTCTCTCCTCTTCCTCTCTCCTTCTCCACGCTCCTCTTTCTCTCTCTTCCTCCTCTCTCTTCCTCCTCTCACTTCCTCCTCCCTCCTCCTCCTCTCTGCTCTTCCTGTCTCTTCCTCCTCTCTCTTCCTCCTCTCTCTTCCTCCTCTCTCCTTTTCTTCTCTATTCTTCCTCTCTCTTCCTCCTCTCTCTTCCTCCTCTCTCTTCCACCTCTCTCTTCCTCGTCTCTCTTTCCCCACCCTCTTCCTCCACTCTCCTCTTCCTCTCTCTTCCTCCTCTCTCTTCGTCCTCTGACTTCCTCCTCCCTCCTCTTCCTCTCTGCTCTTCCTCTCTATTCCTCCTCTCTCTTCCTTCTCTCTCTTCCTCCTCTCTCTTCTCCTATCTCTTCCTCCTCTCTTCCTCCTCTCTCCTCCTCCTCTCTGCTCTTCCTGTCTCTTCCTCCTCTCTCTTCCTCCTAGCTCTTCCTCCTCTCTCTCCCTCCTCTCTCTTCCTCCTCTCTCTTCCTAGTCTCTCTTTCCCCTCCCTCTTCCTCCTCTCTCCTCTTCCTCTCTCTTTCTCCTCACTCTTCCTCCTCTCTCTTCCTCCTCTCTCTTCCTCCTCTCTCTTCCTCGTCTCTCTTTCCCCTCCCTCTTCCTCCTCTCTCCTCTTCCTCTCTCTTTCTCCTCACTCTTCCTCCTCTGTCTTCCTCCTCTCTCTTCCTCGTCTCTCTCCTCCTCCTCTCTCCTCTTCCTCTCTCTTCCTCCTCTCTCTTCCTCCTCTCTCTTCCTCCTCTCTCTTCCTCCTCTATCTTCCTCCTCTCTCTTTCCCCTCCCTCTTCCTCCTCTCACCTCTTCCTCTCTCTTTCTCCTCACTCTTCCTCCTCTCTCTTCCTCCTCTCTCTTCCTCCTCTCTCCTCTTCCTGTCTCTTCTTCCTCTCTCTTCCTGCTCTCTCTCCCTCTTCTCTCTCCTCCTCTCTCTTCCTCCTCTCTTCTCCTCCTCTCTGCTCTTCCTTTCTCTTCTCCTCTCTATTCCTCCTCTCTCTTCCTCCTCTCTCCTCTTCCTCTCTCCTCCTCCTCTCTCTTCCTCCTCTCTCTTCCTGCTCTCTCTTGCTCCTCTCTCCATTTCTTCTCTCTTATTCCTCTCTCTTATTCCTCTCTCTTCCTCCTCTCTCTTCCTCCTCTCTCCTTTTCCTCTCTCTTATTCCTCTCTCTTCCTCCTCTCTCTTCCTCCTCTCTATTCCTCCTCTCTCTTCCTCCTCTCTCTTTCAGCACCCTCTTCCTCCTCTCTCCTCTTCCTCTCTCTTCCTCCTCTCTCTTCCTCCTCTCTCTTCCTCCTCTCTCAACCTCCTCTCTCGTCCTCCTCTCTTCTCCTCCTCTCTGCTCTTCCTTTCTCTTCTCCTCTCTATTCCTCCTTTCTCTTCCTCCTCTCTCCTCTTCCTCTCTCCTACTCCTCTCTCTTCCTCCTCTCTCTTCCTGCTCTCTCTTGCTCCTCTCTCTTCCTCCTCTCTTCTACTCCTACCTGCTCTTCCTATCTCTTCCTCCTCTCTCTTCCTCCTCTCTCCTCTTCCTCTCTCTTATTCCTCTCTCTTCCTCCTCTATCCTTCTCTCTCCTCTTCCTCCTCTCTATTCCTCTGCTGTCTTCCTCATCTCTCTTCCTCCAATCTCTTCCTCCTCTCTCTTCCTCCTCTCTCTTCCTCCTCTCTCTTCCCCCTCTCTCCTCCCCTCTACTCTTCCTCTCTATTCCTTCTCTCTCTTCCTCCTCTCTCTTCCTCCTCTCTCCTCCTCTCTCCTCTTCGTCTCTCTTCCTCCTCTCTCTTCCTTCTCTCTCTTCCTCCTCTCTCTTCCTCCTCTCTCCTCCTCCTCTCTGCTCTTCCTGTCTCTTCCTCCTCTCTCTTCCTCCTCTCTCTTCCTCCTCTCTCTTCCTCCTCTCTCCTCTTCCTTTCTCTTCTTCCTATCTCTTCCTCCTCTCTCTTCCTCCTCTCTCTTCCTCCTCTCTCTTCCTCCTCCTCCTCCTCTCTCCTCTTCCTCTCTCCTCCTCCTCTCTCTTCTTCCTCTCTCTTCCTCCTCTCTCTTCCTCCTCTCTCTTCCTCCTCTATCCTCTTCTCTCCTCTTCCTCCTCTCTATTCCTCTGCTCTCTTCCTCATCTCTCTTCCTCCTCTCTCTTCCTCCTCTCTCTTCCTTCGCTCTATTTCCTACTCTCTCCTCTTCCTCTCTCTTCCTCCACTCTCCTCTTCCTGTCTCTTCCTCCTCTCACTTCCTACACACTCTCCTCCTCCTCTCTGCTCTTCCTCTCTATGCCTCCTCTCTCTTCCTCGTCCCACTTTCTCCTCTCTCTTCTCCTCTCTCTTCCTCCTCTCTGTTCCTGCTCTATCCTCCTCTCTCCTCTTCCTCCTCTCTATTCCTCTGCTCTCTTCATCATCTCCCACCCTCCAATCTCTTCCTCCACTCTCCTCTTCCTCTCTCTTCCTCCTCTCTCTTCCTCCTCTCTTCTAGTCTCTCTTCTTCCTCTCTCTTCCTCCTCTCTCTTCCTCCTCTCTCTTCCTCCTCTCTTCACCTCCTCTCTCTTCCTCCTCTCTCTTCCTCTTCTGTCTTCCTCCTCTCTCTTCCTCCAATCTCTTCCTCCACTCTCCTCTTCCTCTCTCTTCCTCCTCTGTCTTCCTCCTCTCTTCTCCTCCTCTCTGCTCTTCCTTTCTCTTCTCCTCCCTATCCCTCCTCTCTCTTCCTCCTCTCTCTTCCTCCTCTCTCTTTCTCCTCTCTCCTCCTCCTCTCTGCTCTTCCTTTCTCTTCTCCTCCCTATCCCTCCTCTCTGTTCCTCCTCTCTCTTCCTCCTCTCTCTTCCTCCTCTCTCCTCCTCCTCTCTCTTCCTCCTCTCTCTTCCTCCTCTCTCTTCCTCCTCTCTCCTCCTCCTCTCTCTTCCTCCTCTCTCTTCGTCTTCTCTTCTCCTCCTCTCTGCTCTTCCTGTCTCTTCCTCCTCTCTCTTCCTCCTCTCTCCTCTTCCTCTCTCCTTCTCCTCTCTCCTCTTCCTCTCTCTTCCTCCTCTCTCTTCCTCCTCTCTCTTCCTTCTCTCTACTTCCTACTCTCTCCTCTTCCTCTCTCCTTCTCCACTCTCCTCTTCCTCTCTCTTCCTCCTCTCTCTTCCTCCTCTCACTTCCTCCTCCCTCCTCCTCCTCTCTGCTCTTCCTGTCTCTTCCTCCTCTCTCTTCCTCCTCTCTCTTCCTCCTCTCTCCTTTTCTTCTCTATTCTTCCTCTCTCTTCCTCCTCTCTCTTCCTCCTCTCTTTTCCACCTCTCTCTTCCTCGTCTCTCTTTCCCCACCCTCTTCCTCCACTCTCCTCTTCCTCTCTCTTCCTCCTCTCTCTTCGTCCTCTCACTTCCTCCTCCCTCCTCTTCCTCTCTGTTCTTCCTCTCTATTCCTCCTCTCTCTTCCTTCTCTCTCTTCCTCCTCTCTCTTCCTCCTATCTCTTCCTCCTCTCTCCTCCTCTCTCCTCTTCCTCTCTCTTCCTCCTGTCTCTTCCTCCTCTCTCTTCCTCCTCTCTCTTCCTCCTCTCTCCTCCTCCTCTCTGCTCTTCCTGTCTCTTCCTCCTCTCTCTTCCTCCTAGCTCTTCCTCCTCTCTCTCCCTCCTCTCTCTTCCTCCTCTCTCTTCCTAGTCTCTCTTTCCCCTCCCTCTTCCTCCTCTCTCCTCTTCCTCTCTCTTTCTCCTCACTCTTCCTCCTCTCTCTTCCTCCTCTCTCTTCCTCCTCTCTCTTCCTCGTCTCTCTTTCCCCTCCCTCTTCCTCCTCTCTCTTCCTCCTCTCTCTTCCTCCTCTCTCTTCCTCCTCTCTCTTCCTGCTCTCTCCTCCTCCTCTCTCTTCCTCCTCTCTCTTCGTCTTCTCTTCTCCTCCTCTCTGCTCTTCCTGTCTCTTCCTCCTCTCTCTTCCTCCTCTCTCCTCTTCCTCTCTCCTTCTCCTCTCTCCTCTTCCTCTCTCTTCCTCCTCTCTCTTCCTCCTCTCTCTTCCTTCTCTCTACTTCCTACTCTCTCCTCTTCCTCTCTCCTTCTCCACGCTCCTCTTCCTCTCTCTTCCTCCTCTCTCTTCCTCCTCTCACTTCCTCCTCCCTCCTCCTCCTCTCTGCTCTTCCTGTCTCTTCCTCCTCTCTCTTTCTCCTCTCTCTTCCTCCTCTCTCCTTTTCTTCTCTATTCTTCCTCTCTCTTCCTCCTCTCTCTTCCTCCTCTCTCTTCCACCTCTCTCTTCCTCGTCTCTCTTTCCCCACCCTCTTCCTCCACTCTCCTCTTCCTCTCTCTTCCTCCTCTCTCTTCGTCCTCTGACTTCCTCCTCCCTCCTCTTCCTCTCTGCTCTTCCTCTCTATTCCTCCTCTCTCTTCCTTCTCTCTCTTCCTCCTCTCTCTTCCTCCTATCTCTTCCTCCTCTCTCCTCCTCTCTCCTCTTCCTCTCTCTTCCTCCTGTCTCTTCCTCCTCTCTCTTCCTCCTCTCTCTTCCTCCTCTCTCCTCCTCCTCTCTGCTCTTCCTGTCTCTTCCTCCTCTCTCTTCCTCCTAGCTCTTCCTCCTCTCTCTCCCTCCTCTCTCTTCCTCCTCTATCTTCCTAGTCTCTCTTTCCCCTCCCTCTTCCTCCTCTCTCCTCTTCCTCTCTCTTTCTCCTCACTCTTCCTCCTCTCTCTTCCTCCTCTCTCTTCCTCCTCTCTCTTCCTCGTCTCTCTTTCCCCTCCCTCTTCCTCCTCTCTCCTCTTCCTCTCTCTTTCTCCTCACTCTTCCTCCTCTCTCTTCCTCCTCTCTCTTCCTCGTCTCTCTCCTCCTCCTCTCTCCTCTTCCTCTCTCTTCCTCCTCTCTCTTCCTCCTCTCTCTTCCTCCTCTCTCTTCCTCCTCTATCTTCCTCCTCTCTCTTTCCCCTCCCTCTTCCTCCTCTCACCTCTTCCTCTCTCTTTCTCCTCACTCTTCCTCCTCTCTCTTCCTCCTCTCTCTTCCTCCTCTCTCCTCTTCCTGTCTCTTCTTCCTCTCTCTTCCTGGTCTCTCTCCCCTCTTCTCTCTTCCTCCTCTCTCTTCCTCCTCTCTTCTCTTCCTCTCTGCTCTTCCTTTCTCTTCTCCTCTCTATTCCTCCTCTCTCTTCCTCCTCTCTCCTCTTCCTCTCTCCTCCTCCTCTCTATTCCTCCTCTCTCTTCCTGCTCTCTCTTGCTCCTCTCTCCATTTCTTCTCTCTTATTCCTCTCTCTTATTCCTCTCTCTTCCTCCTCTCTCTTCCTCCTCTCTCCTTTTCCTCTCTCTTATTCCTCTCTCTTCCTCCTCTCTCTTCTCCTCTCTATTCCTCCTCTCTCTTCCTCCTCTCTCTTTCAGCACCCTCTTCCTCCTCTCTCCTCTTCCTCTCTCTTCCTCCTCTCTCTTCCTCCTCTCTCTTCCTCCTCTCTCAACCTCCTCTCTCGTCCTCCTCTCTTCTCCTCCTCTCTGCTCTTCCTTTCTCTTCTCCTCTCTATTCCTCCTCTCTCTTCCTCCTCTCTCCTCTTCCTCTCTCCTACTCCTCTCTCTTCCTCCTCTCTCTTCCTGCTCTCTCTTGCTCCTCTCTCTTCCTCCTCTCTTCTACTCCTACCTGCTCTTCCTATCTCTTCCTCCTCTCTCTTCCTCCTCTCTCCTCTTCCTCTCTCTTATTCCTCTCTCTTCCTCCTCTATCCTTCTCTCTCCTCTTCCTCCTCTCTATTCCTCTGCTGTCTTCCTCATCTCTCTTCCTCCAATCTCTTCCTCCTCTCTCTTCCTCCTCTCTCTTCCTCCTCTCTCTTCCCCCTCTCTCCTCCCCTCTACTCTTCCTCTCTATTCCTTCTCTCTCTTCCTCCTCTCTCTTCCTCCTCTCTCCTCCTCTCTCCTCTTCGTCTCTCTTCCTCCTCTCTCTTCCTTCTCTCTCTTCCTCCTCTCTCTTCCTCCTCTCTCCTCCTCCTCTCTGCTCTTCCTGTCTCTTCCTCCTCTCTCTTCCTCCTCTCTCTTCCTCCTCTCTCTTCCTCCTCTCTCCTCTTCCTTTCTCTTCTTCCTATCTCTTCCTCCTCTCTCTTCCTCCTCTCTCTTCCTCCTCTCTCTTCCTCCTCTCTCCTCCTCTCTCCTCTTCCTCTCTCCTCCTCCTCTCTCTTCTTCCTCTCTCTTCCTCCTCTCTCTTCCTCCTCTCTCTTCCTCCTCTATCCTCCTCTCTCCTCTTCCTCCTCTCTATTCCTCTGCTCTCTTCCTCATCTCTCTTCCTCCTCTCTCTTCCTCCTCTCTCTTCCTTCGCTCTATTTCCTACTCTCTCCTCTTCCTCTCTCTTCCTCCACTCTCCTCTTCCTGTCTCTTCCTCCTCTCACTTCCTACTCTCTCTCCTCCTCCTCTCTGCTCTTCCTCTCTATGCCTCCTCTCTCTTCCTCGTCTCACTTTCTCCTCTCTCTTCCTCCTCTCTCTTCCTCCTCTCTGTTCCTGCTCTATCCTCCTCTCTCCTCTTCCTCCTCTCTATTCCTCTGCTCTCTTCATCATCTCCCACCCTCCAATCTCTTCCTCCACTCTCCTCTTCCTCTCTCTTCCTCCTCTCTCTTCCTCCTCTCTTCTAGTCTCTCTTCTTCCTCTCTCTTCCTCCTCTCTCTTCCTCCTCTCTCTTCCTCCTCTCTTCACCTCCTCTCTCTTCCTCCTCTCTCTTCCTCTTCTGTCTTCCTCCTCTCTCTTCCTCCAATCTCTTCCTCCACTCTCCTCTTCCTCTCTCTTCCTCCTCTGTCTTCCTCCTCTCTTCTCCTCCTCTCTGCTCTTCCTTTCTCTTCTCCTCTCTATCCCTCCTCTCTCGTCCTCCTCTCTCTTCCTCCTCTCTCTTTCTCCTCTCTCCTCCTCCTCTCTGCTCTTCCTTTCTCTTCTCCTCCCTATCCCTCCTCTCTGTTCCTCCTCTCTCTTCCTCCTCTCTCTTCCTCCTCTCTCCTCCTCCTCTCTCTTCCTCCTCTCTCTTCCTCCTCTCTCTTCCTCCTCTCTCCTCCTCCTCTCTCTTCCTCCTCTCTCTTCGTCTTCTCTTCTCCTCCTCTCTGCTCTTCCTGTCTCTTCCTCCTCTCTCTTCCTCCTCTCTCCTCTTCCTCTCTCCTTCTCCTCTCTCCTCTTCCTCTCTCTTCCTCCTCTCTCTTCCTCCTCTCTCTTCCTCCTCTCACTTCCTCCTCCCTCCTCCTCCTCTCTGCTCTTCCTGTCTCTTCCTCCTCTCTCTTCCTCCTCTCTCTTCCTCCTCTCTCCTTTTCTTCTCTATTCTTCCTCTCTCTTCCTCCTCTCTCTTCCTCCTCTCTCTTCCACCTCTCTCTTCCTCGTCTCTCTTTCCCCACCCTCTTCCTCCACTCTCCTCTTCCTCTCCCTTCCTCCTCTCTCTTCGTCCTCTCACTTCCTCCTCCCTCCTCTTCCTCTCTGCTCTTCCTCTCTATTCCTCCTCTCTCTTCCTTCTCTCTCTTCCTCCTCTCTCTTCCTCCTATCTCTTCCTCCTCTCTGCTCTTCCTGTCTCTTCCTCCTCTCTCTTCCTCCTAGCTCTTCCTCCTCTCTCTCCCTCCTCTCTATTCCTCCTCTCTCTTCCTAGTCTCTCTTTCCCCTCCCTCTTCCTCCTCTCTCCTCTTCCTCTCTCTTTCTCCTCACTCTTCCTCCTCTCTCTTCCTCCTCTCTCTTCCTCCTCTCTCTTCCTCCTCTCTCCTCTTCCTTTCTCTACTTCCTATCTCTTCCTCCTCTCTCTTCCTCCTCTCTCTTCCTCCTCTCTCTTCCTCCTCTCTCCTCCTCTCTCCTCTTCCTCTCTCCTCCTCCTCTCTCTTCTTCCTCTCTCTTCCTCCTCTCTCTTCCTCCTCTCTCTTCCTCCTCTATCCTCCTCTCTCCTCTTCCTCCTCTCTATTCCTCTGCTCTCTTCCTCATCTCTCTTCCTCCTCTCTCTTCCTCCTCTCTCTTCCTTCGCTCTATTTCCTACTCTCTCCTCTTCCTCTCTCTTCCTCCAGTCTCCTCTTCCTGTCTCTTCCTCCTCTCACTTCCTCCTCTCTCCTCCTCCTCTCTGCTCTTCCTCTCTATGCCTCCTCTCTCTTCCTCGTCTCACTTTCTCCTCTCTCTTCCTCCTCTCTCTTCCTTCTCTCTGTTCCTGCTCTATCCTCCTCTCTCCTCTTCCTCCTCTCTATTCCTCTGCTCTCTTCCTCATCTCCCACCCTCCAATCTCTTCCTCCACTCTCCTCTTCCTCTCTCTTCCTCCTCTCTCTTCCTCCTCTCTTCTAGTCTCTCTTCTTCCTCTCTCTTCCTCATCTCTCTTCCTCCTCTCTCTTCCTCCTCTCTCCTCCTGTCTCCTCTTCCTCTCTCTTCCTCCTCTCTCTTCCTCCTCTCTCTTCCTCCTGTCTCTTCCTCCTCTCTCTTCCTCCTCTCCCTTCCACCTCTCTCTTCCTACTCTCTCCTCTTTCTCTCTCTTCCTCCTCTCTCCTCTTACTCTCTCTTCCTCTCTCTTCCTCCTCTCTCTTCCTCCTCTCTCCTCTTCCTCTCTCTTCCTCCTCTCTCTTCCTCCTCCCTCTTCCTGCTCTCTCTTCCTCCTCTCTCTTCCTCCTCTCTTCTCCTCCTCCCCGGTCTTCCTGTCTCTTCCTCCTCTCTCTTCCTCCTCTCTCCTCTTCCTCTCTCTTATTCCTCTCCTTTCCTCCTCTCTCTTCCTTCTCTCTCTTCCTCGTCTCTGTTTCAGCACCCTCTTCCTCCTCTCTCCTCTTCCTCTCTCTTCCTCCTCTCTCTTCCTCCTCTCTCTTCCACTTCTGTCTTCCTCCTCTCTCTTCCTCCTCTCTCTTCCTCCTCTCTTCTCCTCCTCTCTGCTCTTCCTCTCTCTTCCTCCTCTCTCTTCCTCCTCTCTCTTCCTCCTCTATCCTCCTCTCTCCTCTTCGTCTCTCTTCCTCCTCTCTCTTCCTTCTCTCTCTTCCTCCTCTCTCTTCCTCCTCTCTCCTCCTCCTCTCTGCTCTTCCTGTCTCTTCCTCCTCTCTCTTCCTCCTCTCTCTTCCTCCTCTCTCTTCCTCCTCTCTCCTCTTCCTTTCTCTTCTTCCTATCTCTTCCTCCTCTCTCTTCCTCCTCTCTCTTCCTCCTCTCTCTTCCTCCTCCTCCTCCTCTCTCCTCTTCCTCTCTCCTCCTCCTCTCTCTTCTTCCTCTCTCTTCCTCCTCTCTCTTCCTCCTCTCTCTTCCTCCTCTATCCTCTTCTCTCCTCTTCCTCCTCTCTATTCCTCTGCTCTCTTCCTCATCTCTCTTCCTCCTCTCTCTTCCTCCTCTGTCTTCCTTCGCTCTATTTCCTACTCTCTCCTCTTCCTCTCTCTTCCTCCACTCTCCTCTTCCTGTCTCTTCCTCCTCTCACTTCCTACACACTCTCCTCCTCCTCTCTGCTCTTCCTCTCTATGCCTCCTCTCTCTTCCTCGTCTCACTTTCTCCTCTCTCTTCCTCCTCTCTCTTCCTCCTCTCTGTTCCTGCTCTATCCTCCTCTCTCCTCTTCCTCCTCTCTATTCCTCTGCTCTCTTCATCATCTCCCACCCTCCAATCTCTTCCTCCACTCTCCTCTTCCTCTCTCTTCCTCCTCTCTCTTCCTCCTCTCTTCTAGTCTCTCTTCTTCCTCTCTCTTCCTCCTCTCTCTTCCTCCTCTCTCTTCCTCCTCTCTTCACCTCCTCTCTCTTCCTCCTCTCTCTTCCTCTTCTGTCTTCCTCCTCTCTCTTCCTCCAATCTCTTCCTCCACTCTCCTCTTCCTCTCTCTTCCTCCTCTGTCTTCCTCCTCTCTTCTCCTCCTCTCTGCTCTTCCTTTCTCTTCTCCTCCCTATCCCTCCTCTCTCTTCCTCCTCTCTCTTCCTCCTCTCTCTTTCTCCTCTCTCCTCCTCCTCTCTGCTCTTCCTTTCTCTTCTCCTCCCTATCCCTCCTCTCTGTTCCTCCTCTCTCTTCCTCCTCTCTCTTCCTCCTCTCTCCTCCTCCTCTCTCTTCCTCCTCTCTCTTCCTCCTCTCTCTTCCTCCTCTCTCTTCGTCTTCTCTTCTCCTCCTCTCTGCTCTTCCTGTCTCTTCCTCCTCTCTCTTCCTCCTCTCTCCTCTTCCTCTCTCCTTCTCCTCTCTCCTCTTCCTCTCTCTTCCTCCTCTCTCTTCCTCCTCTCTCTTCCTTCTCTCTACTTCCTACTCTCTCCTCTTCCTCTCTCCTTCTCCACTCTCCTCTTCCTCTCTCTTCCTCCTCTCTCTTCCTCCTCTCACTTCCTCCTCCCTCCTCCTCCTCTCTGCTCTTCCTGTCTCTTCCTCCTCTCTCTTCCTCCTCTCTCTTCCTCCTCTCTCCTTTTCTTCTCTATTCTTCCTCTCTCTTCCTCCTCTCTCTTCCTCCTCTCTTTTCCACCTCTCTCTTCCTCGTCTCTCTTTCCCCACCCTCTTCCTCCACTCTCCTCTTCCTCTCTCTTCCTCCTCTCTCTTCGTCCTCTCACTTCCTCCTCCCTCCTCTTCCTCTCTGTTCTTCCTCTCTATTCCTCCTCTCTCTTCCTTCTCTCTCTTCCTCCTCTCTCTTCCTCCTATCTCTTCCTCCTCTCTCCTCCTCTCTCCTCTTCCTCTCTCTTCCTCCTGTCTCTTCCTCCTCTCTCTTCCTCCTCTCTCTTCCTCCTCTCTCCTCCTCCTCTCTGCTCTTCCTGTCTCTTCCTCCTCTCTCTTCCTCCTAGCTCTTCCTCCTCTCTCTCCCTCCTCTCTCTTCCTCCTCTCTCTTCCTAGTCTCTCTTTCCCCTCCCTCTTCCTCCTCTCTCCTCTTCCTCTCTCTTTCTCCTCACTCTTCCTCCTCTCTCTTCCTCCTCTCTCTTCCTCCTCTCTCTTCCTCGTCTCTCTTTCCCCTCCCTCTTCCTCCTCTCTCTTCCTCCTCTCTCTTCCTCCTCTCTCTTCCTCCTCTCTCTTCCTGCTCTCTCCTCCTCCTCTCTCTTCCTCCTCTCTCTTCGTCTTCTCTTCTCCTCCTCTCTGCTCTTCCTGTCTCTTCCTCCTCTCTCTTCCTCCTCTCTCCTCTTCCTCTCTCCTTCTCCTCTCTCCTCTTCCTCTCTCTTCCTCCTCTCTCTTCCTCCTCTCTCTTCCTTCTCTCTACTTCCTACTCTCTCCTCTTCCTCTCTCCTTCTCCACGCTCCTCTTCCTCTCTCTTCCTCCTCTCTCTTCCTCCTCTCACTTCCTCCTCCCTCCTCCTCCTCTCTGCTCTTCCTGTCTCTTCCTCCTCTCTCTTCCTCCTCTCTCTTCCTCCTCTCTCCTTTTCTTCTCTATTCTTCCTCTCTCTTCCTCCTCTCTCTTCCTCCTCTCTCTTCCACCTCTCTCTTCCTCGTCTCTCTTTCCCCACCCTCTTCCTCCACTCTCCTCTTCCTCTCTCTTCCTCCTCTCTCTTCGTCCTCTGACTTCCTCCTGCCTCCTCTTCCTCTCTGCTCTTCCTCTCTATTCCTCCTCTCTCTTCCTTCTCTCTCTTCCTCCTCTCTCTTCCTCCTATCTCTTCCTCCTCTCTCCTCCTCTCTCCTCTTCCTCTCTCTTCCTCCTGTCTCTTCCTCCTCTCTCTTCCTCCTCTCTCTTCCTCCTCTCTCCTCCTCCTCTCTGCTCTTCCTGTCTCTTCCTCCTCTCTCTTCCTCCTAGCTCTTCCTCCTCTCTCTCCCTCCTCTCTCTTCCTCCTCTATCTTCCTAGTCTCTCTTTCCCCTCCCTCTTCCTCCTCTCTCCTCTTCCTCTCTCTTTCTCCTCACTCTTCCTCCTCTCTCTTCCTCCTCTCTCTTCCTCCTCTCTCTTCCTCGTCTCTCTTTCCCCTCCCTCTTCCTCCTCTCTCCTCTTCCTCTCTCTTTCTCCTCACTCTTCCTCCTCTCTCTTCCCCTCCTCTCTCTTCCTCGTCTCTCTCCTCCTCCTCTCTCCTCTTCCTCTCTCTTCCTCCTCTCTCTTCCTCCTCTCTCTTCCTCCTCTCTCTTCCTCCTCTATCTTCCTCCTCTCTCTTTCCCCTCCCTCTTCCTCCTCTCACCTCTTCCTCTCTCTTTCTCCTCACTCTTCCTCCTCTCTCTTCCTCCTCTCTCTTCCTCCTCTCTCCTCTTCCTGTCTCTTCTTCCTCTCTCTTCCTGGTCTCTCTCCCTCTTCTCTCTTCCTCCTCTCTCTTCCTCCTCTCTTCTCTTCCTCTCTGCTCTTCCTTTCTCTTCTCCTCTCTATTCCTCCTCTCTCTTCCTCCTCTCTCCTCTTCCTCTCTCCTCCTCCTCTCTATTCCTCCTTTCTCTTCCTGCTCTCTCTTGCTCCTCTCTCCATTTCTTCTCTCTTATTCCTCTCTCTTATTCCTCTCTCTTCCTCCTCTCTCTTCCTCCTCTCTCCTTTTCCTCTCTCTTATTCCTCTCTCTTCCTCCTCTCTCTTCCTCCTCTCTATTCCTCCTCTCTCTTCCTCCTCTCTCTTTCAGCACCCTCTTCCTCCTCTCTCCTCTTCCTCTCTCTTCCTCCTCTCTCTTCCTCCTCTCTCTTCCTCCTCTCTCAACCTCCTCTCTCGTCCTCCTCTCTTCTCCTCCTCTCTGCTCTTCCTTTCTCTTCTCCTCTCTATTCCTCCTCTCTCTTCCTCCTCTCTCCTCTTCCTCTCTCCTACTCCTCTCTCTTCCTCCTCTCTCTTCCTGCTCTCTCTTGCTCCTCTCTCTTCCTCCTCTCTTCTACTCCTACCTGCTCTTCCTATCTCTTCCTCCTCTCTCTTCCTCCTCTCTCCTCTTCCTCTCTCTTATTCCTCTCTCTTCCTCCTCTATCCTTCTCTCTCCTCTTCCTCCTCTCTATTCCTCTGCTGTCTTCCTCATCTCTCTTCCTCCAATCTCTTCCTCCTCTCTCTTCCTCCTCTCTCTTCCTCCTCTCTCTTCCCCCTCTCTCCTCCCCTCTACTCTTCCTCTCTATTCCTTCTCTCTCTTCCTCCTCTCTCTTCCTCCTCTCTCCTCCTCTCTCCTCTTCGTCTCTCTTCCTCCTCTCTCTTCCTTCTCTCTCTTCCTCCTCTCTCTTCCTCCTCTCTCCTCCTCCTCTCTGCTCTTCCTGTCTCTTCCTCCTCTCTCTTCCTCCTCTCTCTTCCTCCTCTCTCTTCCTCCTCTCTCCTCTTCCTTTCTCTTCTTCCTATCTCTTCCTCCTCTCTCTTCCTCCTCTCTCTTCCTCCTCTCTCTTCCTCCTCTCTCCTCCTCTCTCCTCTTCCTCTCTCCTCCTCCTCTCTCTTCTTCCTCTCTCTTCCTCCTCTCTCTTCCTCCTCTCTCTTCCTCCTCTATCCTCCTCTCTCCTCTTCCTCCTCTCTATTCCTCTGCTCTCTTCCTCATCTCTCTTCCTCCTCTCTCTTCCTCCTCTCTCTTCCTTCGCTCTATTTCCTACTCTCTCCTCTTCCTCTCTCTTCCTCCACTCTCCTCTTCCTGTCTCTTCCTCCTCTCACTTCCTACTCTCTCTCCTCCTCCTCTCTGCTCTTCCTCTCTATGCCTCCTCTCTCTTCCTCGTCTCACTTTCTCCTCTCTCTTCCTCCTCTCTCTTCCTCCTCTCTGTTCCTGCTCTATCCTCCTCTCTCCTCTTCCTCCTCTCTATTCCTCTGCTCTCTTCATCATCTCCCACCCTCCAATCTCTTCCTCCACTCTCCTCTTCCTCTCTCTTCCTCCTCTCTCTTCCTCCTCTCTTCTAGTCTCTCTTCTTCCTCTCTCTTCCTCCTCTCTCTTCCTCCTCTCTCTTCCTCCTCTCTTCACCTCCTCTCTCTTCCTCCTCTCTCTTCCTCTTCTGTCTTCCTCCTCTCTCTTCCTCCAATCTCTTCCTCCACTCTCCTCTTCCTCTCTCTTCCTCCTCTGTCTTCCTCCTCTCTTCTCCTCCTCTCTGCTCTTCCTTTCTCTTCTCCTCTCTATCCCTCCTCTCTCGTCCTCCTCTCTCTTCCTCCTCTCTCTTTCTCCTCTCTCCTCCTCCTCTCTGCTCTTCCTTTCTCTTCTCCTCCCTATCCCTCCTCTCTGTTCCTCCTCTCTCTTCCTCCTCTCTCTTCCTCCTCTCTCCTCCTCCTCTCTCTTCCTCCTCTCTCTTCCTCCTCTCTCTTCCTCCTCTCTCCTCCTCCTCTCTCTTCCTCCTCTCTCTTCGTCTTCTCTTCTCCTCCTCTCTGCTCTTCCTGTCTCTTCCTCCTCTCTCTTCCTCCTCTCTCCTCTTCCTCTCTCCTTCTCCTCTCTCCTCTTCCTCTCTCTTCCTCCTCTCTCTTCCTCCTCTCTCTTCCTCCTCTCACTTCCTCCTCCCTCCTCCTCCTCTCTGCTCTTCCTGTCTCTTCCTCCTCTCTCTTCCTCCTCTCTCTTCCTCCTCTCTCCTTTTCTTCTCTATTCTTCCTCTCTCTTCCTCCTCTCTCTTCCTCCTCTCTCTTCCACCTCTCTCTTCCTCGTCTCTCTTTCCCCACCCTCTTCCTCCACTCTCCTCTTCCTCTCCCTTCCTCCTCTCTCTTCGTCCTCTCACTTCCTCCTCCCTCCTCTTCCTCTCTGCTCTTCCTCTCTATTCCTCCTCTCTCTTCCTTCTCTCTCTTCCTCCTCTCTCTTCCTCCTATCTCTTCCTCCTCTCTGCTCTTCCTGTCTCTTCCTCCTCTCTCTTCCTCCTAGCTCTTCCTCCTCTCTCTCCCTCCTCTCTATTCCTCCTCTCTCTTCCTAGTCTCTCTTTCCCCTCCCTCTTCCTCCTCTCTCCTCTTCCTCTCTCTTTCTCCTCACTCTTCCTCCTCTCTCTTCCTCCTCTCTCTTCCTCCTCTCTCTTCCTCCTCTCTCCTCTTCCTTTCTCTACTTCCTATCTCTTCCTCCTCTCTCTTCCTCCTCTCTCTTCCTCCTCTCTCTTCCTCCTCTCTCCTCCTCTCTCCTCTTCCTCTCTCCTCCTCCTCTCTCTTCTTCCTCTCTCTTCCTCCTCTCTCTTCCTCCTCTCTCTTCCTCCTCTATCCTCCTCTCTCCTCTTCCTCCTCTCTATTCCTCTGCTCTCTTCCTCATCTCTCTTCCTCCTCTCTCTTCCTCCTCTCTCTTCCTTCGCTCTATTTCCTACTCTCTCCTCTTCCTCTCTCTTCCTCCAGTCCTCTTCCTGTCTCTTCCTCCTCTCACTTCCTCCTCTCTCCTCCTCCTCTCTGCTCTTCCTCTCTATGCCTCCTCTCTCTTCCTCGTCTCACTTTCTCCTCTCTCTTCCTCCTCTCTCTTCCTTCTCTCTGTTCCTGCTCTATCCTCCTCTCTCCTCTTCCTCCTCTCTATTCCTCTGCTCTCTTCCTCATCTCCCACCCTCCAATCTCTTCCTCCACTCTCCTCTTCCTCTCTCTTCCTCCTCTCTCTTCCTCCTCTCTTCTAGTCTCTCTTCTTCCTCTCTCTTCCTCATCTCTCTTCCTCCTCTCTCTTCCTCCTCTCTCCTCCTGTCTCCTCTTCCTCTCTCTTCCTCCTCTCTCTTCCTCCTCTCTCTTCCTCCTCTCTCTTCCTCCTCTCTCTTCCTCCTCTCCCTTCCACCTCTCTCTTCCTACTCTCTCCTCTTTCTCTCTCTTCCTCCTCTCTCCTCTTACTCTCTCTTCCTCTCTCTTCCTCCTCTCTCTTCCTCCTCTCTCCTCTTCCTCTCTCTTCCTCCTCTCTCTTCCTCCTCCCTCTTCCTGCTCTCTCTTCCTCCTCTCTCTTCCTCCTCTCTTCTCCTCCTCCCCGGTCTTCCTGTCTCTTCCTCCTCTCTCTTCCTCCTCTCTCCTCTTCCTCTCTCTTATTCCTCTCCTTTCCTCCTCTCTCTTCCTTCTCTCTCTTCCTCGTCTCTGTTTCAGCACCCTCTTCCTCCTCTCTCCTCTTCCTCTCTCTTCCTCCTCTCTCTTCCTCCTCTCTCTTCCACTTCTGTCTTCCTCCTCTCTCTTCCTCCTCTCTCTTCCTCCTCTCTTCTCCTCCTCTCTGCTCTTCCTCTCTCTTCCTCCTCTCTCTTCCTCCTCTCTCTTCCTCCTCTATCCTTCTCTCTCCTCTTCCTCCTCTCTATTCCTCTGCTCTCTTCCTCATCTCACTTCCTCCAATCTCTTCCTCCTCTCTCTTCCTCCTCTCTCTTCCTCCTCTCTCTTCCTCCTCTCTCTTCCTCCTCTCTCCTCCTCTCTCCTCTTCCTCTCTCTTCCTCCTCTCTTTTCCTTCTCTCTCTTCCTCCTCTCTCTTCCTCCTCTCTCCTCCTCCTCTCTGCTCTTCCTGTCTCTTCCTTCTCTCTCTTCCTCCTCTCTCTTCCTCCTCTCTCTTCCTCCTCTCTCCTCTTCCTTTCTCTTCTTCCTATCTCTTCGTCCTCTCTCTTCCTCCTCTCTCTTCCTCCTCTCTCTTCCTTCTCTCTCCTCCTCCTCTCTCCTCTTCCTCTCTCTTCCTCCTCTCTCTTCCTCCTCTCTCTTCCTCCTCTCCCTTCCTCCTCTCTCTTCCTACTATCTCCTCTTTCTCTCTCTTCCTCCTCTCTCCTCTTACTCTGTCTTCGTCTCTCTTCCTCCTCTGTCTTCCTCCTCTCTCCTCTTCCTCTCTCTTCCTCCTCTCTCTTCCTCCTCTCTCTTCCACTTCTGTCTTCCTCCTCTCTCTTCCTCCTCTCTTCCTTTCTCCTCCTCCTCTCTCCTCTTCCTCTCTCTTCCTCCTCTCACTTCCTCCTCTCTCTTCCTTCTCTCTCCTCCTCCTCTCTCCCCTACCTCTCTCTTCCTCCTCTCTCTTCCTCCTCTCTCCTCTTCCTCTCTCTTCCTCCTCTTTCTTCCTCCTCTCTCTTCCTCCTCTCTCTTCCTCCTCTCTCCTCCTCCTCTCTCCTCCTCTCTACTCTTCCTCTCTCTTCCTCCTCTCGATTCCTCCTCTCTCTTCCTCCTCTCTCCTCTTCCTCTCTCTTCTTCCTCTCTATTCCTCCTCTCTATTCCTCCTCTCTCTTCCACCTCTCACTTCCTCCTCTCTCCTCTTCCTCTCTCTTCCTCCATTCTCTTCCTCCTCTCTCTTCCTCCTCTCCCTTTCTCCTCTCTGGTTCCTCCTCTCTCCCCTTCCTCTCTCTTCTTCCTCTATCTTTCTCGTCTCTCTTCCTCCTCTCTCTTCCTTCTCTCTCTTCCTCCTCTCTTCTCCTCCTCTCTCCTCTTCCTCTCTCTTCCTCCTCTCTCTTCCTCCTGTCTCTTCCTCCTCTCTCCTCTTCCTCTCTCTTCTACATCTGTCTTCCTCCTCTCTCTTCCTCCTCTCTCTTCCTCTGTCCTCCTCCTCTCTCCTCTTCCTCTCTCTTCCTCCTCTCACTTCCTCCTCTCTCTTCCTTCTCTCTCCTCCCCCTCTCTCCTCTACCTCTCTCTTCCTACTCTCTCTTCCTCCTCTCTCCTCTTCCCCTCTCTTCCTCCTCTTTCTTCCTCCTCTCTCTTCCTCCTCTCTATTCTTCCTTTCTCCTCTTCCTCTCTCTTCCTCCTCTCTCCTCTTCCTCTCTTTTCTTCCTCTCTCTTCCTCCTCTCCATTCCTCCTCACTCTTCCTCCTCTCTCTTCCTCCTCTCTCCTTCTCTCTCCTCTTCCTCTCTCTTCTTCCTCACTCTTCCTCGTCTCCCTTCCTCCTCTGTCTTCCTCCTCTCTCTTCCTCCTCTCTTTTACTCCTCTCTCTTATTCCTCTCTCCTCCTCTCTCCTCTTCCTCTCACTTCCTCCTCTCTCCTCTTCCTCTCTGTTCTTCCTCTCTCTTACACCTCTCCCTACCTCCTCACTCTTCCTCCTATCTCTTCCTCCAATCTCTTCCTCCTCTCTCTTCCCCCTCTCTCTTCAACCTCTCCATTCCTCTTCTCCCTTCCTCCTCTCTCTTCCTCCTCTCTACTTCCTACTCTCTCCTCTTCCTCTCTCTTCCTCCTCTCTCTTCCTCTTCTCACTTCCTCCTCTCTCTTCCTCCTCTCTCTTCCTACTCTCTCCTCTTCCTCCTCTCTCTTCCTACTCTCTCCTCTTCCTCCTCTCTATTCCTCTTCCCTCTTCCTCCTCTCTCTTCCTCCAATCTCTTCCTCCACTCTCCTCTTCCTCTCTCTTCCTCCTCTCTCTTCCTACTCTCTCCTCTTCCTCTCTCTTCTTTCTCTCTCTTACTTCTCTCTCTTCCTTCTCTCTCCTCCTCCTCTGTCCTCTACCTCTCTCTTCCTCCTCTCTCTTTCTCGTCTCTCTTCCTCCTCTCTCCTCTTCCTCTCTCTTCCTCCTCTTTCTTCCTCCTCTCTCTTCCTCCTCTCTATTCTTCCTTTCTCCTCTTCCTCTCTCTTCCTCCTCTCTCCTCTTCCTCTCTTTCTTCCTATCTCTTCCTCCTCTCTCTTCCTCCTCACTCTTCCTCCTCTCTCTTCCTCCTATCTCCTCCTCTCTTCTCTTCGTCTCACTTCCTCCTTTCTCCTCTTCCTCTCTCTTCTTCCTCTCTCTTACTCCTCTCCCTACCTCCTCACTCTTCCTCCTCTCTCTTCCTCCAATCACTTCCTCCTCTCTCACCTCCTCTGTCTTCCTCCTCTCTCTTCATCCTCTCTCTTCCTCCAGTCTCTTCCTCCACTGTCCTCTTCCTCTCTCTTCCTCCTCTCTCTTCCTCCTCACTCTTCCTCCTCTCTCTTCCTCCTCTCTCTTCCTCCTCTCTCTTCCTCCTCTCTCTTCATCCTCTCTCTTCCCCCCTCTCTTCCTCCTTTCTCTTCTTCCTCTCTTCTCCTCCTCTCTCTTCCTCCTCTCTCTTCCTCCTCTCTACTTCCTACTCTCTCCTCTTCCTCTCTCTTCCTCCTCTCTCTTCCTCCTCTCTACTTCCTACTCTCTCCTCTTCCTCTCTCTTCCTCCTCTCTCTTCCTCTTCTCACTTCCTCCTCTCTCTTCCTCCTCTCTCTTCCTCCTCGCTCTTCCTCCTCTCTCTTCCTACTCTCTCCTCTTCCTCCTCTCTATTCCTCTTCCCTCTTCCTCCTCTCTCTTCCTCCAATCTCTTCCTCCACTCTCCTCTTCCTCTCTCTTCCTCCTCTCTCCTCCTCCTCTCTCCTCTTCCTCTCTCTTAGTCCTCTCTCTTCCTCCTCTCTCTTCCTCGTCTCTCTTCCTCCTCTCTCTTCCACCTCTCTCTTCCTCCTCTCTCTTCTTCCTCTCTCTTCCTCCTCTCTATTCCTCCTCTCTCTTCCACCTCTCTCTTCCTCCACTCTCCTTCTCTCTCCTCTTACTCCTCTCTCTTCCTCCTCTCTCCTCTTCCTCTCTCTTCCTCCATTCTCTTTCTCCTCTCTCTTCCTCCTCTCCCTTTCTCCTCTCTACTTCCTCCTCTCTCCTCTTCCTCCCTCTTCTTCCTCTCTCTTTCTCATCTCTCTTCCTCCTCTCTCTTCCTCCAATCTCTTCCTCCTCGCTCTTCCTCCTCTCTCTTCCTCCTCTCTCTTCTTCCTCTCTCCTCCTCTCTCCTCAACATCTCTCTTCCTCCTCTCTCTTCAACCTCTCTATTCCTCTTCTCCCTTCCTTCTCTCTCTTCCTCCAATCTCTTCCTCCACTCTCCTCTTCCTCTCTCTTCCTCCTCTCTCTTTGTCCTCTCTCTTCCTCCTCTCTCTTCCTCCTCTCTCTTCCTCCTCTCTCTTCATCCTCTCTACTTCCTACTCTCTCCTATCCTTTCTCTTCCTCCTCTCTCTTCCTCCTCTCTACTTCCTACTCTCTCCTCTTCCTCTCTCTTCCTCCTCTCTCTTCCTCTTCTCACTTCCTCCTCTCTCTTCCTCCTCTCTCTTCCTCCTCGCTCTTCCTCCTCTCTCTTCCTACTCTCTCCTCTTCCTCCTCTCTATTCCTCTTCCCTCTTCCTCCTCTCTCTTCCTCCAATCTCTTCCTCCTCTCTCCTCTTCCTCTCTCTTCCTCCTCTCTCTTCCTACTCTCTCCTCTTCCTCTCTATTCCTCCTCTCTCTTCCCCCTCTCTCTTCCTCCTTTCTCTTCCTCCTCTCTCCTCTTCCTCTTTCTTCTTACTCTCTCTTCTTCCTCTCTCTTCCTCCTCTCTCTTCCTCCTCTCTCTTCCTCCTCTCTCCTCTTCCTCTCTCTTCTTCCTCCCTCTTCCTCCATTCTCTTCCTCCTCTCTCCTCTTCCTCTCTCTTCTTCCTCCCTCTTCCTCCTCTCTCTTCCTCCTCTCTCTTCCTCCTCTCTCCTCTTCCTCTCTCTTCTTCCTCCCTCTTCCTCCACTCTCTTCCTCCTCTCTCCTCTTCCTCTCTCTTCTTCCTCTCTCTTACTCCTCTCCCTACCTCCTCACTCTTCCTCCTCTCTCTTCCTCCAATCACTTCCTCCTCTCTCTTCCTCCTCTGTCTTCCTCCTCTCTCTTCATCCTCTCTCTTCCTCCAATCTCTTCCTCCACTGTCCTCTTCCACTCTCTTCCTCCTCTCTCTTCCTCCTCACTCTTCCTCCTCTCTCTTCCTCCTCTCTCTTCCTCCTCTCTCTTCATCCTCTCTCTTCCCCCCTCTCTTCCTCCTTTCTCTTCTTTCTCTCCTCTCCTCCTCTCTCTTCCTCCTCTCTCTTCCTCCTCTCTACTTCCTACTCTCTCCTGTTCCTCTCTCTTCCTCCTCTCTCTTCCTCCTCTCTACTTCCTACTCTCTCCTCTTCCTCTCTCTTCCTCCTCTCTCTTCCTCTTCTCACTTCCTCCTCTCTCTTCCTCCTCTCTCTTCTTCCTCGCTCTTCCTCCTCTCTCTTCCTACTCTCTCCTCTTCCTCCTCTCTATTCCTCTTCCCTCTTCCTCCTCTCTCTTCCTCCAATCTCTTCCTCCACTCTCCTCTTCCTCTCTCTTCCTCCTCTCTCTTCCTCCTCTCTCCTCCTCCTCTCTCCTCTTCCTCTCTCTTCGTCCTCTCTCTTCCTCCTCTCTCTTCCTCGTCTCTCTTCCTCCTCTCTCTTCCACCTCTCTCTTCCTCCTCTCTCTTCCACCTCTCTCTTCCTCCTCTCTCCTCTTCCTCTCTCTTCCTCCTCTCTCTTCCTCTTCTCACTTCCTCCTCTCTCTTCCTCCTCTCTCTTCCTCCTCTCTCTTCCTCCTCTCTCTTCCTACACTCTCCTCTTCCTCTCTCTTCCTCCTCTCTCTTCCTACTCTCTCCTCTTCCTCTCTATTCCTCCTCTCTCTTCCCCCTCTCTTCCTCCTTTCTCTTCCTCCTCTCTCCTCTTCCTCTTTCTTCTTACTCTCTCTTCTTCCTCTCTCT
Organism: Strix occidentalis; assembly: GCA_030819815.1. Taxonomy (NCBI): domain Eukaryota; kingdom Metazoa; phylum Chordata; class Aves; order Strigiformes; family Strigidae; genus Strix; species Strix occidentalis. Next base: position 6,929 of record JASWHU010000716.1, on the reverse strand, counting down.
TCCTCCTCTCTCTTCCTCCTCTCTCTTCCTCCTCTCTCCTCTTCCTCTCTCTTCTTCCTCCCTCTTCCTCCACTCTCTTCCTCCACTCTCCTCTTCCTCTCTCTTCCTCCTCTCTCTTCCTACTCTCTCCTCTTCCTCTCTATTCCTCCTCTCTCTTCCCCCTCTCTCTTCCTCCTTTCTCTTCCTCCTCTCTCCTCTTCCTCTTTCTTCTTACTCTCTCTTCTTCCTCTCTCTTCCTCCTCTCTCTTCCTCCTCTCTCTTCCTCCTCTCTCCTCTTCCTCTCTCTTCTACCTCCCTCTTCCTCCACTCTCTTCCTCCTCTCTCCTCTTCCTCTCTCTTCTTCCTCCCTCTTCCTCCTCTCTCTTCCTCCTCTCTCTTCCTCCTTTCTCTTCCTCGTCTCTCTTTCCCCACCCTATTCCTCTTCTCTCCTCTTCCTCTCTCCTCTTCCTCTCTCTTCCTCCTCTCTCTTCCTCCTCTCTCTTCCTCCTCTCTCTTCCTCCTCTCTTCTCCTCCTCTCTGCTCTTCCTGTCTTTTCCTCCTCTCTCTTCCTCCTCTCTACTCTTCCTCTCTCGTCTTCCTCTCTCTTCCTCCTCTCTCCTCCTCCTCTCTTCTCTTCCTCACTCTTCCTCCTCTCTCTTCCTCCTCTCTGTTCTTCCTCTCTCTTCCTCCTCTCTCTTCCTCCTCTCTCTTCCTCCAATCTCTTCCTCCACTCTCCTCTTCCTCTCTCTTCCTCCTCTATCTTCCTACTCTCTCCTCTTCCTCTCTATTCCTCCTCTCTCTTCCCCCTCTCTCTTCCTCCTTTCTCTTCCTCGTCTCTCTTTCCCCACCCTATTCCTCCTCTCTCCTCTTCCTCTCTCTTCCTCCTCTCTCTTCCTCCTCTCTCTTCCTCCTCTCTCTTCCTCCTCTCTCTTCCTCCTCTCTTCTCCTCCTCTCTGCTCTTCCTGTCTGTTCCTCCTCTCTCTTCCTCCTCTCTCCTCTTCCTCTCTTGTCTTCCTCTCTCTTCCTCCTCTCTCTTCCTCCTCTCTCTTCCTCTTCACTCTTCCTCCTCTCTCTTCCTCCAATCTCTTCCTCCACTCTCCTCTTCGTCTCTCTTCCTCCTCTCTCTTCCTCCTCTCTCTTCCTCCTCTCTCCTTCTCTTCTCTGCACTTCCTCACTCTTCCTCCTCTCTCTTCCTCATCTCTCATCCTACTCTCTCATCCTCCTCTCTGCTCTTCCTCTTTATTCCTCCTCTCTCTTCCTCCTCTCTCTTCCTTGTCTCACTTCCTCCTCTCTCTTCCTCCTCTCTCCTCTTCCTCTCTCTTTTTCCTCTTTCTTCTTCCTCTCCCTTCCTCCTCTATCTTCCTCCTCTCCCTTCCTCCTCTCTCTTCCTGGTCTCTATTCCTCCTCTCTCTTTCTCCTCTCTCCTCCTCTCTCCTATTCCTCTCTCCTCCTCCTCTCTCTTCTTCCTCTCTCTTCCTCCTCTCTCTTCCTCCTCTCTCTTCCTCCTCTCTCTTCCTCCTCTCTCTTCCTCCTCTCTTCTCCTCCTCTCTGCTCTTCCTGTCTCTTCCTCCTCTCTCTTCCTCCACTCTCTTCCTCGTCTCTCTTTCCCCACCCTCTTCCTCCACTCTCCTCTTCCTCTCTCTCCCTCCTCTCTCTTCCTCCTCTCTCTTCCTCCTCTCTTCTCCTCCTCTCTGCTCTTCCTGTCTCTTCCTTCTCTCTTTTACTCCTCTCTCTTCTTCCTCTCTCTTCCTCCTCCCGCTTCCTCCTCTATGCTCTTCCTCTCTCTTCCTCCTCACTCTTCCACCTCTCTTTTCCTCCTCTCTCTTCCTCCTCTCTCCTCTTCCTTTCTCTTCTTCCTCTCCCTTCCTCCTCTCTCTTCCTCCTCTCTCTTCCTCCTCTCTCTTCCTTCTCTCTCCTCCTCCTCTCTCCTCTTCCTCTCTCTTCCTCCTCTCTCTTCCTCCTCTCTTCTCCTCCTCTCTGTTCTTCCTGTCTCTTCGTCCTCTCTCTTCCTCCTCTCTCTTCCTCCTCTCTCTTCCTCGTCTCTCTTTCCCCTCCCTCTTACTCCTCTCTCCTCTTCCTCTCTCTTCCTCCTCTCTCTTCCTCCTCTCTCTTCCTCCTCTCTCCTCTTCCTTTCTCTTCTTCCTCTCTCTTCCTCCTATCTCCTCCTCCTCTGTCTTCCTCCTCTCTCTTCCTCTTCTCTCTTCCTCCACTCTCTTCCTCCAATCTCTTCCTCCTCTCTGCTCTTCCTCTCTCTTTCTCCTCTCTCTTCCTCCTCTCTCCTCTTCCTTTCACTTCTTCCTCTCTCTTCCTCCTATCTCTTCCTCCTCTGTCTTCCTCCTCTCTCTTCCTCTTCTCTCTTCCTCCACTCTCTTCCTCCAATCTCTTCCTCCTCTCTGCTCTTCCTCTCTCTTTCTCCTCTCTCTTCCTCCTCTCTCCTCCTCTCTCCTCTTCATCTCTCCTCCTCCTCTCTCCTCTTCCTCTCTCCTCTTCCTCTCTCTTCCTCCTCTCTCTTCCTCCTCTCTCTTCCTCCTCTCTGTTCCTCCTCTATTCTCCTCTCTCTTCTTCCTCCTCTCTATTCCTCCTCTCTCTTCCACCTCTCTCTTCCTCCACTCTCCTTCTCTCTCCTCTTACTCCTCTCTCTTCCTCCTCTCTCCTCTTCCTCTCTCTTCCTCCATTCTCTTTCTCCTCTCTCTTCCTCCTCTCCCTTTCTCCTCTCTACTTCCTCCTCTCTCCTCTTCCTCTCTCTTCTTCCTCTCTCTTTCTCGTCTCTCTTCCTCCTCTCTCTTCCTCCAATCTCTTCCTCCTCGCTCTTCCTCCTCTCTCTTCCTCCTCTCTCTTCTTCCTCTCTCCTCCTCTCTCCTCAACATCTCTCTTCCTCCTCTCTCTTCAACCTCTCTATTCCTCTTCTCCCTTCCTTCTCTCTCTTCCTCCAATCTCTTCCTCCACTCTCCTCTTCCTCTCTCTTCCTCCTCTCTCTTTCTCCTCTCTCTTCCTCCTCTCTCTTCCTCCTCTCTCTTCCTCCTCTCTCTTCATCCTCTCTACTTCCTACTCTCTCCTATCCTTTCTCTTCCTCCTCTCTCTTCCTCCTCTCTACTTCCTACTCTCTCCTCTTCCTCTCTCTTCCTCCTCTCTCTTCCTCTTCTCACTTCCTCCTCTCTCTTCCTCCTCTCTCTTCCTCCTCGCTCTTCCTCCTCTCTCTTCCTACTCTCTCCTCTTCCTCCTCTCTATTCCTCTTCCCTCTTCCTCCTCTCTCTTCCTCCAATCTCTTCCTCCTCTCTCCTCTTCCTCTCTCTTCCTCCTCTCTCTTCCTACTCTCTCCTCTTCCTCTCTATTCCTCCTCTCTCTTCCCCCTCTCTCTTCCTCCTTTCTCTTCCTCCTCTCTCCTCTTCCTCTTTCTTCTTACTCTCTCTTCTTCCTCTCTCTTCCTCCTCTCTCTTCCTCCTCTCTCTTCCTCCTCTCTCCTCTTCCTCTCTCTTCTTCCTCCCTCTTCCTCCATTCTCTTCCTCCTCTCTCCTCTTCCTCTCTCTTCTTCCTCCCTCTTCCTCCTCTCTCTTCCTCCTCTCTCTTCCTCCTCTCTCCTCTTCCTCTCTCTTCTTCCTCCCTCTTCCTCCACTCTCTTCCTCCTCTCTCCTCTTCCTCTCTCTTCTTCCTCTCTCTTACTCCTCTCCCTACCTCCTCACTCTTCCTCCTCTCTCTTCCTCCAATCACTTCCTCCTCTCTCTTCCTCCTCTGTCTTCCTCCTCTCTCTTCATCCTCTCTCTTCCTCCAATCTCTTCCTCCACTGTCCTCTTCCACTCTCTTCCTCCTCTCTCTTCCTCCTCACTCTTCCTCCTCTCTCTTCCTCCTCTCTCTTCCTCCTCTCTCTTCATCCTCTCTCTTCCCCCCTCTCTTCCTCCTTTCTCTTCTTCCTCTCTTCTCCTCCTCTCTCTTCCTCCTCTCTCTTCCTCCTCTCTACTTCCTACTCTCTCCTGTTCCTCTCTCTTCCTCCTCTCTCTTCCTCCTCTCTACTTCCTACTCTCTCCTCTTCCTCTCTCTTCCTCCTCTCTCTTCCTCTTCTCACTTCCTCCTCTCTCTTCCTCCTCTCTCTTCTTCCTCGCTCTTCCTCCTCTCTCTTCCTAATCTCTCCTCTTCCTCCTCTCTATTCCTCTTCCCTCTTCCTCCTCTCTCTTCCTCCAATCTCTTCCTCCACTCTCCTCTTCCTCTCTCTTCCTCCTCTCTCTTCCTCCTCTCTCCTCCTCCTCTCTCCTCTTCCTCTCTCTTCGTCCTCTCTCTTCCTCCTCTCTCTTCCTCGTCTCTCTTCCTCCTCTCTCTTCCACCTCTCTCTTCCTCCTCTCTCCTCTTCCTCTCTCTTCCTCCTCTCTCTTCCTCTTCTCACTTCCTCCTCTCTCTTCCTCCTCTCTCTTCCTCCTCTCTCTTCCTCCTCTCTCTTCCTACACTCTCCTCTTCCTCTCTCTTCCTCCTCTCTCTTCCTACTCTCTCCTCTTCCTCTCTATTCCTCCTCTCTCTTCCCCCTCTCTTCCTCCTTTCTCTTCCTCCTCTCTCCTCTTCCTCTTTCTTCTTACTCTCTCTTCTTCCTCTCTCTTCCTCCTCTCTCTTCCTCCTCTCTCTTCCTCCTCTCTCCTCTTCCTCTCTCTTCTTCCTCCCTCTTCCTCCACTTTCTTCCTCCACTCTCCTCTTCCTCTCTCTTCCTCCTCTCTCTTCCTACTCTCTCCTCTTCCTCTCTATTCCTCCTCTCTCTTCCCCCTCTCTCTTCCTCCTCTCTCTTCCTCCTCTCTCCTCTCCCTCTCTCTTCTTCCTCCCTCTTCCTCCTCTCTCTTCCTCCTCTCTCTTCCTCCTTTCTCTTCCTCGTCTCTCTTTCCCCACCCTATTCCTCTTCTCTCCTCTTCCTCTCTCCTCCTCCTCTCTCTTCCTCCTCTCTCTTCCTCCTCTCTCTTCCTCCTCTCTCTTCCTCCTCTCTTCTCCTCCTCTCTGCTCTTCCTGTCTTTTCCTCCTCTCTCTTCCTCCTCTCTACTCTTCCTCTCTCGTCTTCCTCTCTCTTCCTCCTCTCTCCTCCTCCTCTCTTCTCTTCCTCACTCTTCCTCCTCTCTCTTCCTCCTCTCTGTTCTTCCTCTCTCTTCCTCCTCTCTCTTCCTCCTCTCTCTTCCTCCAATCTCTTCCTCCACTCTCCTCTTCCTCTCTCTTCCTTCTCTATCTTCCTACTCTCTCCTCTTCCTCTCTATTCCTCCTCTCTCTTCCCCCTCTCTCTTCCTCCTTTCTCTTCCTCGTCTCTCTTTCCCCACCCTATTCCTCCTCTCTCCTCTTCCTCTCTCTTCCTCCTCTTTCTTCCTCCTCTCTCTTCCTCCTCTCTCTTCCTCCTCTCTCTTCCTCCTCTCTTCTCCTCCTCTCTGCTCTTCCTGTCTGTTCCTCCTCTCTCTTCCTCCTCTCTCCTCTTCCTCTCTTGTCTTCCTCTCTCTTCCTCCTCTCTCTTCCTCCTCTCTCTTCCTCTTCACTCTTCCTCCTCTCTCTTCCTCCAATCTCTTCCTCCACTCTCCTCTTCGTCTCTCTTCCTCCTCTCTCTTCCTCCTCTCTCTTCCTCCTCTCTCCTTCTCTTCTCTGCACTTCCTCACTCTTCCTCCTCTCTCTTCCTCATCTCTCATCCTACTCTCTCATCCTCCTCTCTGCTCTTCCTCTTTATTCCTCCTCTCTCTTCCTCCTCTTTCTTCCTTGTCTCACTTCCTCCTCTCTCTTCCTCCTCTCTCCTCTTCCTCTCTCTTTTTCCTCTTTCTTCTTCCTCTCCCTTCCTCCTCTATCTTCCTCCTCTCCCTTCCTCCTCTCTCTTCCTGGTCTCTATTCCTCCTCTCTCTTTCTCCTCTCTCCTCCTCTCTCCTATTCCTCTCTCCTCCTCCTCTCTCTTCTTCCTCTCTCTTCCTCCTCTCTCTTCCTCCTCTCTCTTCCTCCTCTCTCTTCCTCCTCTCTCTTCCTCCTCTCTTCTCCTCCTCTCTGCTCTTCCTGTCTCTTCCTCCTCTCTCTTCCTCCACTCTCTTCCTCGTCTCTCTTTCCCCACCCTCTTCCTCCACTCTCCTCTTCCTCTCTCTCCCTCCTCTCTCTTCCTCCTCTCTCTTCCTCCTCTCTTCTCCTCCTCTCTGCTCTTCCTGTCTCTTCCTTCTCTCTTTTACTCCTCTCTCTTCTTCCTCTCTCTTCCTCCTCTCGCTTCCTCCTCTATGCTCTTCCTCTCTCTTCCTCCTCACTCTTCCACCTCTCTTTTCCTCCTCTCTCTTCCTCCTCTCTCCTCTTCCTTTCTCTTCTTCCTCTCCCTTCCTCCTCTCTCTTCCTCCTCTCTCTTCCTCCTCTCTCTTCCTTCTCTCTCCTCCTCCTCTCTCCTCTTCCTCTCTCTTCCTCCTCTCTCTTCCTCCTCTCTTCTCCTCCTCTCTGTTCTTCCTGTCTCTTCGTCCTCTCTCTTCCTCCTCTCTCTTCCTCCTCTCTCTTCCTCGTCTCTCTTTCCCCTCCCTCTTACTCCTCTCTCCTCTTCCTCTCTCTTCCTCCTCTCTCTTCCTCCTCTCTCTTCCTCCTCTCTCCTCTTCCTTTCTCTTCTTCCTCTCTCTTCCTCCTATCTCCTCCTCCTCTGTCTTCCTCCTCTCTCTTCCTCTTCTCTCTTCCTCCACTCTCTTCCTCCAATCTCTTCCTCCTCTCTGCTCTTCCTCTCTCTTTCTCCTCTCTCTTCCTCCTCTCTCCTCCTCTCTCCTATTCATCTCTCCTCCTCCTCTCTCCTCTTCCTCTCTCCTCTTCCTCTCTCTTCCTCCTCTCTCTTCCTCCTCTCTCTTCCTCCTCTCTGTTCCTCCTCTATTCTCCTCTCTCTTCTTCCTCCTCTCTATTCCTCTGCTGTCTTCCTCATCTCTCTTCCACCTCTCTCTTCCTCCTCTCTCTTCCTTCTTCCTCTTCCTCCTCTCTCCTCTTCCTCTATATTCCTCCTC
>JASWHU010000715.1:0-31182 GCA_030819815.1 Strix occidentalis | reverse complement strand
CTCGAACAAGTGTTAGTGTTTTCTGCACAAACGCGATTCTGCGAAGCAATGTGAACACTTGTGCTTCCCAGGCACAGAGAAGGTGCTAGCAGGGAATTCTCTGCCTGCCTTTCCCCAGTGCTCTGCAAGCTCTCCAGGGCAACATAAAATGTGGGGCTCTGTGCTTTCTTTCCTTCTGAACAAGTGTTAGTGTTTTCTGCACAAACGCGATTCTGCGAAGCAATGTGAACACTTGTGCTTCCCAGGCACAGAGAAGGTGCTAGCAGGGAATTCTCTGCCTGCCTTTCCCCAGTGCTCTGCAAGCTCTCCAGGGCAACATAAAATGTGGGGCTCTGTGCTTTCTTTCCTTCTGAACAAGTGTTAGTGTTTTCTGCACAAACGCGATTCTGCGAAGCAATGTGAACACTTTTGCTTCCCAGGCACAGAGAAGGTGCTAGCAGGGAATTCTCTGCCTGCCTTTCCCCAGTGCTCTGCAAGCTCTCCAGGGCAACATAAAATCTGGGGCTCTGTGCTTTCTTTCCTTCTGAACAAGTGTTAGTGTTTTCTGCACAAACGCGATTCTGCGAAGCAATGTGAACACTTGTGCTTCCCAGGCACAGAGAAGGTGCTAGCAGGGAATTCTCTGCCTGCCTTTCCCCAGTGCTCTGCAAGCTCTCCAGGGCAACATAAAATCTGGGGCTCTGTGCTTTCTTTCCTTCTGAACAAGTGTTAGTGTTTTCTGCACAAACGCGATTCTGCGAAGCAATGTGAACACTTTTGCTTCCCAGGCACAGAGAAGGTGCTAGCAGGGAATTCTCTGCCTGCCTTTCCCCAGTGCTCTGCAAGCTCTCCAGGGCAACATAAAATCTGGGGCTCTGTGCTTTCTTTCCTTCTGAACAAGTGTTAGTGTTTTCTGCACAAACGCGATTCTGCGAAGCAATGTGAACACTTTTGCTTCCCAGGCACAGAGAAGGTGCTAGCAGGGAATTCTCTGCCTGCCTTTCCCCAGTGCTCTGCAAGCTCTCCAGGGCAACATAAAATCTGGGGCTCTGTGCTTTCTTTCCTTCTGAACAAGTGTTAGTGTTTTCTGCACAAACGCGATTCTGCGAAGCAATGTGAACACTTGTGCTTCCCAGGCACAGAGAAGGTGCTAGCAGGGAATTCTCTGCCTGCCTTTCCCCAGTGCTCTGCAAGCTCTCCAGGGCAACATAAAATCTGGGGCTCTGTGCTTTCTTTCCTTCTGAACAAGTGTTAGTGTTTTCTGCACAAACGCGATTCTGCGAAGCAATGTGAACACTTTTGCTTCCCAGGCACAGAGAAGGTGCTAGCAGGGAATTCTCTGCCTGCCTTTCCCCAGTGCTCTGCAAGCTCTCCAGGGCAACATAAAATGCTGGGGCTCTGTGCTTTCTTTCCTTCTGAACAAGTGTTAGTGTTTTCTGCACAAACGCGATTCTGCGAAGCAATGTGAACACTTTTGCTTCCCAGGCACAGAGAAGGTGCTAGCAGGGAATTCTCTGCCTGCCTTTCCCCAGTGCTCTGCAAGCTCTCCAGGGCAACATAAAATCTGGGGCTCTGTGCTTTCTTTCCTTCTGAACAAGTGTTAGTGTTTTCTGCACAAACGCGATTCTGCGAAGCAATGTGAACACTTTTGCTTCCCAGGCACAGAGAAGGTGCTAGCAGGGAATTCTCTGCCTGCCTTTCCCCAGTGCTCTGCAAGCTCTCCAGGGCAACATAAAATCTGGGGCTCTGTGCTTTCTTTCCTTCTGAACAAGTGTTAGTGTTTTCTGCACAAACGCGATTCTGCGAAGCAATGTGAACACTTTTGCTTCCCAGGCACAGAGAAGGTGCTAGCAGGGAATTCTCTGCCTGCCTTTCCCCAGTGCTCTGCAAGCTCTCCAGGGCAACATAAAATCTGGGGCTCTGTGCTTTCTTTCCTTCTGAACAAGTGTTAGTGTTTTCTGCACAAACGCGATTCTGCGAAGCAATGTGAACACTTTTGCTTCCCAGGCACAGAGAAGGTGCTAGCAGGGAATTCTCTGCCTGCCTTTCCCCAGTGCTCTGCAAGCTCTCCAGGGCAACATAAAATGTGGGGCTCTGTGCTTTCTTTCCTTCTGAACAAGTGTTAGTGTTTTCTGCACAAACGCGATTCTGCGAAGCAATGTGAACACTTTTGCTTCCCAGGCACAGAGAAGGTGCTAGCAGGGAATTCTCTGCCTGCCTTTCCCCAGTGCTCTGCAAGCTCTCCAGGGCAACATAAAATCTGGGGCTCTGTGCTTTCTTTCCTTCTGAACAAGTGTCAGTGTTTTCTGCACAAACGCGATTCTGCGAAACAATGTGAACACTTTTGCTTCCCAGGCACAGAGAAGGTGCTAGCAGGGAATTCTCTGCCTGCTTTTCCCCAGTGCTCTGCAAGCTCTCCAGGGCAACATAAAATCTGGGGCTCTGTGCTTTCTTTCCTTCTGAACAAGTGTTAGTGTTTTCTGCACAAACGCGATTCTGCGAAGCAATGTGAACACTTTTGCTTCCCAGGCACAGAGAAGGTGCTAGCAGGGAATTCTCTGCCTGCCTTTCCCCAGTGCTCTGCAAGCTCTCCAGGGCAACATAAAATCTGGGGCTCTGTGCTTTCTTTCCTTCTGAACAAGTGTTAGTGTTTTCTGCACAAACGCGATTCTGCGAAGCAATGTGAACACTTCTCTTTCCCAGGCACAGAGAAGGTGCTAGCAGGGAATTCTCTGCCTGCCTTTCCCCAGTGCTCTGCAAGCTCTCCAGGGCAACATAAAATGTGGGGCTCTGTGCTTTCTTTCCTTCTGAACAAGTGTTAGTGTTTTCTGCACAAACGCGATTCTGCGAAGCAATGTGAACACTTGTGCTTCCCAGGCACAGAGAAGGTGCTAGCAGGGAATTCTCTGCCTGCCTTTCCCCAGTGCTCTGCAAGCTCTCCAGGGCAACATAAAATGTGGGGCTCTGTGCTTTCTTTCCTTCTGAACAAGTGTTAGTGTTTTCTGCACAAACGCGATTCTGCGAAGCAATGTGAACACTTTTGCTTCCCAGGCACAGAGAAGGTGCTAGCAGGGAATTCTCTGCCTGCCTTTCCCCAGTGCTCTGCAAGCTCTCCAGGGCAACATAAAATGTGGGGCTCTGTGCTTTCTTTCCTTCTGAACAAGTGTTAGTGTTTTCTGCACAAACGCGATTCTGCGAAGCAATGTGAACACTTTTGCTTCCCAGGCACAGAGAAGGTGCTAGCAGGGAATTCTCTGCCTGCCTTTCCCCAGTGCTCTGCAAGCTCTCCAGGGCAACATAAAATCTGGGGCTCTGTGCTTTCTTTCCTTCTGAACAAGTGTTAGTGTTTTCTGCACAAACGCGATTCTGCGAAAGCAATGTGAACACTTTTGCTTCCCAGGCACAGAGAAGGTGCTAGCAGGGAATTCTCTGCCTGCTTTTCCCCAGTGCTCTGCAAGCTCTCCAGGGCAACATAAAATCTGGGGCTCTGTGCTTTCTTTCCTTCTGAACAAGTGTTAGTGTTTTCTGCACAAACGCGATTCTGCGAAACAATGTGAACACTTTTGCTTCCCAGGCACAGAGAAGGTGCTAGCAGGGAATTCTCTGCCTGCCTTTCCCCAGTGCTCTGCAAGCTCTCCAGGGCAACATAAAATCTGGGGCTCTGTGCTTTCTTTCCTTCTGAACAAGTGTTAGTGTTTTCTGCACAAACGCGATTCTGCGAAGCAATGTGAACACTTCTCTTTCCCAGGCACAGAGAAGGTGCTAGCAGGGAATTCTCTGCCTGCTTTTCCCCAGTGCTCTGCAAGCTCTCCAGGGCAACATAAAATCTGGGGCTCTGTGCTTTCTTTCCTTCTGAACAAGTGTTAGTGTTTTCTGCACAAACGCGATTCTGCGAAGCAATGTGAACACTTTTGCTTCCCAGGCACAGAGAAGGTGCTAGCAGGGAATTCTCTGCCTGCCTTTCCCCAGTGCTCTGCAAGCTCTCCAGGGCAACATAAAATCTGGGGCTCTGTGCTTTCTTTCCTTCTGAACAAGTGTTAGTGTTTTCTGCACAAACGCGATTCTGCGAAGCAATGTGAACACTTTTGCTTCCCAGGCACAGAGAAGGTGCTAGCAGGGAATTCTCTGCCTGCTTTTCCCCAGTGCTCTGCAAGCTCTCCAGGGCAACATAAAATGTGGGGCTCTGTGCTTTCTTTCCTTCTGAACAAGTGTTAGAGTTTTCTGCACAAACGCGATTCTGCGAAGCAATGTGAACACTTGTGCTTCCCAGGCACAGAGAAGGTGCTAGCAGGGAATTCTCTGCCTGCCTTTCCCCAGTGCTCTGCAAGCTCTCCAGGGCAACATAAAATCTGGGGCTCTGTGCTTTCTTTCCTTCTGAACAAGTGTTCAGTGTTTTCTGCACAAACGCGATTCTGCGAAGCAATGTGAACACTTTTGCTTCCCAGGCACAGAGAAGGTGCTAGCAGGGAATTCTCTGCCTGCTTTTCCCCAGTGCTCTGCAAGCTCTCCAGGGCAACATAAAATCTGGGGCTCTGTGCTTTCTTTCCTTCTGAACAAGTGTTAGTGTTTTCTGCACAAACGCGATTCTGCGAAGCAATGTGAACACTTTTGCTTCCCAGGCACAGAGAAGGTGCTAGCAGGGAATTCTCTGCCTTCTTTTCCCCAGTGCTCTGCAAGCTCTCCAGGGCAACATAAAATCTGGGGCTCTGTGCTTTCTTTCGTTCTGAACAAGTGTTAGTGTTTTTCTGCACAAACGCGATTCTGCGAAGCAATGTGAACACTTTTGCTTCCCAGGCACAGAGAAGGTGCTAGTAGGGAATTCTCTGCCTGCTTTTCCCCAGTGCTCTGCAAGCTCTCCAGGGCAACATAAAATCTGGGGCTCTGTGCTTTCTTTCCTTCTGAACAAGTGTTAGTGTTTTCTGCACAAACGCGATTCTGCGAAGCAATGTGAACACTTTTGCTTCCCAGGCACAGAGAAGGTGCTAGCAGGGAATTCTCTGCCTGCCTTTCCCCAGTGCTCTGCAAGCTCTCCAGGGCAACATAAATTGTGGGGCTCTGTGCTTTCTTTCCTTCTGAACAAGTGTTAGTGTTTTCTGCACAAACGCGATTCTGCGAAGCAATGTGAACACTTTTGCTTCCCAGGCACAGAGAAGGTGCTAGCAGGGAATTCTCTGCCTGCCTTTCCCCAGTGCTCTGCAAGCTCTCCAGGGCAACATAAAATCTGGGGCTCTGTGCTTTCTTTCCTTCTGAACAAGTGTTAGTGTTTTCTGCACAAACGCGATTCTGCGAAGCAATGTGAACACTTTTGCTTCCCAGGCACAGAGAAGGTGCTAGCAGGGAATTCTCTGCCTGCCTTTCCCCAGTGCTCTGCAAGCTCTCCAGGGCAACATAAAATCTGGGGCTCTGTGCTTTCTTTCCTTCTGAACAAGTGTTAGTGTTTTCTGCACAAACGCGATTCTGCGAAGCAATGTGAACACTTTTGCTTCCCAGGCACAGAGAAGGTGCTAGCAGGGAATTCTCTGCCTGCCTTTCCCCAGTGCTCTGCAAGCTCTCCAGGGCAACATAAAATCTGGGGCTCTGTGCTTTCTTTCCTTCTGAACAAGTGTTAGTGTTTTCTGCACAAACGCGATTCTGCGAAGCAATGTGAACACTTGTGCTTCCCAGGCACAGAGAAGGTGCTAGCAGGGAATTCTCTGCCTGCCTTTCCCCAGTGCTCTGCAAGCTCTCCAGGGCAACATAAAATGTGGGGCTCTGTGCTTTCTTTCCTTCTGAACAAGTGTTAGTGTTTTCTGCACAAACGCGATTCTGCGAAGCAATGTGAACACTTGTGCTTCCCAGGCACAGAGAAGGTGCTAGCAGGGAATTCTCTGCCTGCCTTTCCCCAGTGCTCTGCAAGCTCTCCAGGGCAACATAAAATGTGGGGCTCTGTGCTTTCTTTCCTTCTGAACAAGTGTTAGTGTTTTCTGCACAAACGCGATTCTGCGAAGCAATGTGAACACTTTTGCTTCCCAGGCACAGAGAAGGTGCTAGCAGGGAATTCTCTGCCTGCCTTTCCCCAGTGCTCTGCAAGCTCTCCAGGGCAACATAAAATCTGGGGCTCTGTGCTTTCTTTCCTTCTGAACAAGTGTTAGTGTTTTCTGCACAAACGCGATTCTGCGAAAGCAATGTGAACACTTTTGCTTCCCAGGCACAGAGAAGGTGCTAGCAGGGAATTCTCTGCCTGCTTTTCCCCAGTGCTCTGCAAGCTCTCCAGGGCAACATAAAATCTGGGGCTCTGTGCTTTCTTTCCTTCTGAACAAGTGTTAGTGTTTTCTGCACAAACGCGATTCTGCGAAACAATGTGAACACTTTTGCTTCCCAGGCACAGAGAAGGTGCTAGCAGGGAATTCTCTGCCTGCCTTTCCCCAGTGCTCTGCAAGCTCTCCAGGGCAACATAAAATGTGGGGCTCTGTGCTTTCTTTCCTTCTGAACAAGTGTTAGTGTTTTCTGCACAAACGCGATTCTGCGAAGCAATGTGAACACTTCTGCTTTCCCAGGCACAGAGAAGGTGCTAGCAGGGAATTCTCTGCCTGCTTTTCCCCAGTGCTCTGCAAGCTCTCCAGGGCAACATAAAATCTGGGGCTCTGTGCTTTCTTTCCTTCTGAACAAGTGTTAGTGTTTTCTGCACAAACGCGATTCTGCGAAGCAATGTGAACACTTTTGCTTCCCAGGCACAGAGAAGGTGCTAGCAGGGAATTCTCTGCCTGCCTTTCCCCAGTGCTCTGCAAGCTCTCCAGGGCAACATAAAATCTGGGGCTCTGTGCTTTCTTTCCTTCTGAACAAGTGTTAGTGTTTTCTGCACAAACGCGATTCTGCGAAGCAATGTGAACACTTTTGCTTCCCAGGCACAGAGAAGGTGCTAGCAGGGAATTCTCTGCCTGGTTTTCCCCAGTGCTCTGCAAGCTCTCCAGGGCAACATAAAATGTGGGGCTCTGTGCTTTCTTTCCTTCTGAACAAGTGTTAGAGTTTTCTGCACAAACGCGATTCTGCGAAGCAATGTGAACACTTGTGCTTCCCAGGCACAGAGAAGGTGCTAGCAGGGAATTCTCTGCCTGCCTTTCCCCAGTGCTCTGCAAGCTCTCCAGGGCAACATAAAATCTGGGGCTCTGTGCTTTCTTTCCTTCTGAACAAGTGTTCAGTGTTTTCTGCACAAACGCGATTCTGCGAAACAATGTGAACACTTTTGCTTCCCAGGCACAGAGAAGGTGCTAGCAGGGAATTCTCTGCCTGCTTTTCCCCAGTGCTCTGCAAGCTCTCCAGGGCAACATAAAATCTGGGGCTCTGTGCTTTCTTTCCTTCTGAACAAGTGTTAGTGTTTTCTGCACAAACGCGATTCTGCGAAGCAATGTGAACACTTTTGCTTCCCAGGCACAGAGAAGGTGCTAGCAGGGAATTCTCTGCCTTCTTTTCCCCAGTGCTCTGCAAGCTCTCCAGGGCAACATAAAATCTGGGGCTCTGTGCTTTCTTTCGTTCTGAACAAGTGTTAGTGTTTTTCTGCACAAACGCGATTCTGCGAAGCAATGTGAACACTTTTGCTTCCCAGGCACAGAGAAGGTGCTAGTAGGGAATTCTCTGCCTGCTTTTCCCCAGTGCTCTGCAAGCTCTCCAGGGCAACATAAAATCTGGGGCTCTGTGCTTTCTTTCCTTCTGAACAAGTGTTAGTGTTTTCTGCACAAACGCGATTCTGCGAAGCAATGTGAACACTTTTGCTTCCCAGGCACAGAGAAGGTGCTAGCAGGGAATTCTCTGCCTGCCTTTCCCCAGTGCTCTGCAAGCTCTCCAGGGCAACATAAATTGTGGGGCTCTGTGCTTTCTTTCCTTCTGAACAAGTGTTAGTGTTTTCTGCACAAACGCGATTCTGCGAAGCAATGTGAACACTTTTGCTTCCCAGGCACAGAGAAGGTGCTAGCAGGGAATTCTCTGCCTGCCTTTCCCCAGTGCTCTGCAAGCTCTCCAGGGCAACATAAAATCTGGGGCTCTGTGCTTTCTTTCCTTCTGAACAAGTGTTAGTGTTTTCTGCACAAACGCGATTCTGCGAAGCAATGTGAACACTTTTGCTTCCCAGGCACAGAGAAGGTGCTAGCAGGGAATTCTCTGCCTGCCTTTCCCCAGTGCTCTGCAAGCTCTCCAGGGCAACATAAAATCTGGGGCTCTGTGCTTTCTTTCCTTCTGAACAAGTGTTAGTGTTTTCTGCACAAACGCGATTCTGCGAAGCAATGTGAACACTTTTGCTTCCCAGGCACAGAGAAGGTGCTAGCAGGGAATTCTCTGCCTGCCTTTCCCCAGTGCTCTGCAAGCTCTCCAGGGCAACATAAAATCTGGGGCTCTGTGCTTTCTTTCCTTCTGAACAAGTGTTAGTGTTTTCTGCACAAACGCGATTCTGCGAAGCAATGTGAACACTTGTGCTTCCCAGGCACAGAGAAGGTGCTAGCAGGGAATTCTCTGCCTGCCTTTCCCCAGTGCTCTGCAAGCTCTCCAGGGCAACATAAAATGTGGGGCTCTGTGCTTTCTTTCCTTCTGAACAAGTGTTAGTGTTTTCTGCACAAACGCGATTCTGCGAAGCAATGTGAACACTTGTGCTTCCCAGGCACAGAGAAGGTGCTAGCAGGGAATTCTCTGCCTGCCTTTCCCCAGTGCTCTGCAAGCTCTCCAGGGCAACATAAAATGTGGGGCTCTGTGCTTTCTTTCCTTCTGAACAAGTGTTAGTGTTTTCTGCACAAACGCGATTCTGCGAAGCAATGTGAACACTTTTGCTTCCCAGGCACAGAGAAGGTGCTAGCAGGGAATTCTCTGCCTGCCTTTCCCCAGTGCTCTGCAAGCTCTCCAGGGCAACATAAAATCTGGGGCTCTGTGCTTTCTTTCCTTCTGAACAAGTGTTAGTGTTTTCTGCACAAACGCGATTCTGCGAAGCAATGTGAACACTTGTGCTTCCCAGGCACAGAGAAGGTGCTAGCAGGGAATTCTCTGCCTGCCTTTCCCCAGTGCTCTGCAAGCTCTCCAGGGCAACATAAAATCTGGGGCTCTGTGCTTTCTTTCCTTCTGAACAAGTGTTAGTGTTTTCTGCACAAACGCGATTCTGCGAAGCAATGTGAACACTTTTGCTTCCCAGGCACAGAGAAGGTGCTAGCAGGGAATTCTCTGCCTGCCTTTCCCCAGTGCTCTGCAAGCTCTCCAGGGCAACATAAAATGTGGGGCTCTGTGCTTTCTTTCCTTCTGAACAAGTGTTAGTGTTTTCTGCACAAACGCGATTCTGCGAAGCAATGTGAACACTTTTGCTTCCCAGGCACAGAGAAGGTGCTAGCAGGGAATTCTCTGCCTGCCTTTCCCCAGTGCTCTGCAAGCTCTCCAGGGCAACATAAAATCTGGGGCTCTGTGCTTTCTTTCCTTCTGAACAAGTGTTAGTGTTTTCTGCACAAACGCGATTCTGCGAAGCAATGTGAACACTTGTGCTTCCCAGGCACAGAGAAGGTGCTAGCAGGGAATTCTCTGCCTGCCTTTCCCCAGTGCTCTGCAAGCTCTCCAGGGCAACATAAAATCTGGGGCTCTGTGCTTTCTTTCCTTCTGAACAAGTGTTAGTGTTTTCTGCACAAACGCGATTCTGCGAAGCAATGTGAACACTTTTGCTTCCCAGGCACAGAGAAGGTGCTAGCAGGGAATTCTCTGCCTGCCTTTCCCCAGTGCTCTGCAAGCTCTCCAGGGCAACATAAAATGTGGGGCTCTGTGCTTTCTTTCCTTCTGAACAAGTGTTAGTGTTTTCTGCACAAACGCGATTCTGCGAAGCAATGTGAACACTTTTGCTTCCCAGGCACAGAGAAGGTGCTAGCAGGGAATTCTCTGCCTGTCTTTCCCCAGTGCTCTGCAAGCTCTCCAGGGCAACATAAAATCTGGGGCTCTGTGCTTTCTTTCCTTCTGAACAAGTGTTAGTGTTTTCTGCACAAACGCGATTCTGCGAAGCAATGTGAACACTTTTGCTTCCCAGGCACAGAGAAGGTGCTAGCAGGGAATTCTCTGCCTGCCTTTCCCCAGTGCTCTGCAAGCTCTCCAGGGCAACATAAAATCTGGGGCTCTGTGCTTTCTTTCCTTCTGAACAAGTGTTAGTGTTTTCTGCACAAACGCGATTCTGCGAAGCAATGTGAACACTTGTGCTTCCCAGGCACAGAGAAGGTGCTAGCAGGGAATTCTCTGCCTGCCTTTCCCCAGTGCTCTGCAAGCTCTCCAGGGCAACATAAAATCTGGGGCTCTGTGCTTTCTTTCCTTCTGAACAAGTGTTAGTGTTTTCTGCACAAACGCGATTCTGCGAAGCAATGTGAACACTTTTGCTTCCCAGGCACAGAGAAGGTGCTAGCAGGGAATTCTCTGCCTGCCTTTCCCCAGTGCTCTGCAAGCTCTCCAGGGCAACATAAAATGTGGGGCTCTGTGCTTTCTTTCCTTCTGAACAAGTGTTAGTGTTTTCTGCACAAACGCGATTCTGCGAAGCAATGTGAACACTTGTGCTTCCCAGGCACAGAGAAGGTGCTAGCAGGGAATTCTCTGCCTGCCTTTCCCCAGTGCTCTGCAAGCTCTCCAGGGCAACATAAAATCTGGGGCTCTGTGCTTTCTTTCCTTCTGAACAAGTGTCAGTGTTTTCTGCACAAACGCGATTCTGCGAAACAATGTGAACACTTTTGCTTCCCAGGCACAGAGAAGGTGCTAGCAGGGAATTCTCTGCCTGCTTTTCCCCAGTGCTCTGCAAGCTCTCCAGGGCAACATAAAATCTGGGGCTCTGTGCTTTCTTTCCTTCTGAACAAGTGTTAGTGTTTTCTGCACAAACGCGATTCTGCGAAGCAATGTGAACACTTTTGCTTCCCAGGCACAGAGAAGGTGCTAGCAGGGAATTCTCTGCCTGCCTTTCCCCAGTGCTCTGCAAGCTCTCCAGGGCAACATAAAATGTGGGGCTCTGTGCTTTGTTTCCTTCTGAACAAGTGTTAGTGTTTTCTGCACAAACGCGATTCTGCGAAGCAATGTGAACACTTCTCTTTCCCAGGCACAGAGAAGGTGCTAGCAGGGAATTCTCTGCCTGCCTTTCCCCAGTGCTCTGCAAGCTCTCCAGGGCAACATAAAATGTGGGGCTCTGTGCTTTCTTTCCTTCTGAACAAGTGTTAGTGTTTTCTGCACAAACGCGATTCTGCGAAGCAATGTGAACACTTGTGCTTCCCAGGCACAGAGAAGGTGCTAGCAGGGAATTCTCTGCCTGCCTTTCCCCAGTGCTCTGCAAGCTCTCCAGGGCAACATAAAATGTGGGGCTCTGTGCTTTCTTTCCTTCTGAACAAGTGTTAGTGTTTTCTGCACAAACGCGATTCTGCGAAGCAATGTGAACACTTTTGCTTCCCAGGCACAGAGAAGGTGCTAGCAGGGAATTCTCTGCCTGCCTTTCCCCCAGTGCTCTGCAAGCTCTCCAGGGCAACATAAAATGTGGGGCTCTGTGCTTTCTTTCCTTCTGAACAAGTGTTAGTGTTTTCTGCACAAACGCGATTCTGCGAAGCAATGTGAACACTTTTGCTTCCCAGGCACAGAGAAGGTGCTAGCAGGGAATTCTCTGCCTGCCTTTCCCCAGTGCTCTGCAAGCTCTCCAGGGCAACATAAATTGTGGGGCTCTGTGCTTTCTTTCCTTCTGAACAAGTGTTAGTGTTTTCTGCACAAACGCGATTCTGCGAAGCAATGTGAACACTTTTGCTTCCCAGGCACAGAGAAGGTGCTAGCAGGGAATTCTCTGCCTGCTTTTCCCCAGTGCTCTGCAAGCTCTCCAGGGCAACATAAAATCTGGGGCTCTGTGCTTTCTTTCCTTCTGAACAAGTGTTAGTGTTTTCTGCACAAACGCGATTCTGCGAAAGCAATGTGAACACTTCTCCTTCCCAGGCACAGAGAAGGTGCTAGCAGGGAATTCTCTGCCTGCCTTTCCCCAGTGCTCTGCAAGCTCTCCAGGGCAACATAAAATCTGGGGCTCTGTGCTTTCTTTCCTTCTGAACAAGTGTTAGTGTTTTCTGCACAAACGCGATTCTGCGAAGCAATGTGAACACTTCTGCTTCCCAGGCACAGAGAAGGTGCTAGCAGGGAATTCTCTGCCTGCTTTTCCCCAGTGCTCTGCAAGCTCTCCAGGGCAACATAAAATCTGGGGCTCTGTGCTTTCTTTCCTTCTGAACAAGTGTTAGTGTTTTCTGCACAAACGCGATTCTGCGAAGCAATGTGAACACTTTTGCTTCCCAGGCACAGAGAAGGTGCTAGCAGGGAATTCTCTGCCTGCCTTTCCCCAGTGCTCTGCAAGCTCTCCAGGGCAACATAAAATCTGGGGCTCTGTGCTTTCTTTCCTTCTGAACAAGTGTTAGTGTTTTCTGCACAAACGCGATTCTGCGAAGCAATGTGAACACTTTTGCTTCCCAGGCACAGAGAAGGTGCTAGCAGGGAATTCTCTGCCTGCTTTTCCCCAGTGCTCTGCAAGCTCTCCAGGGCAACATAAAATCTGGGGCTCTGTGCTTTCTTTCCTTCTGAACAAGTGTTAGAGTTTTCTGCACAAACGCGATTCTGCGAAGCAATGTGAACACTTGTGCTTCCCAGGCACAGAGAAGGTGCTAGCAGGGAATTCTCTGCCTGCCTTTCCCCAGTGCTCTGCAAGCTCTCCAGGGCAACATAAAATCTGGGGCTCTGTGCTTTCTTTCCTTCTGAACAAGTGTTAGTGTTTTCTGCACAAACGCGATTCTGCGAAGCAATGTGAACACTTTTGCTTCCCAGGCACAGAGAAGGTGCTAGCAGGGAATTCTCTGCCTGCCTTTCCCCAGTGCTCTGCAAGCTCTCCAGGGCAACATAAAATCTGGGGCTCTGTGCTTTCTTTCCTTCTGAACAAGTGTTAGTGTTTTCTGCACAAACGCGATTCTGCGAAGCAATGTGAACACTTGTGCTTCCCAGGCACAGAGAAGGTGCTAGCAGGGAATTCTCTGCCTGCCTTTCCCCAGTGCTCTGCAAGCTCTCCAGGGCAACATAAAATGTGGGGCTCTGTGCTTTCTTTCCTTCTGAACAAGTGTTAGTGTTTTCTGCACAAACGCGATTCTGCGAAGCAATGTGAACACTTTTGCTTCCCAGGCACAGAGAAGGTGCTAGCAGGGAATTCTCTGCCTGCCTTTCCCCAGTGCTCTGCAAGCTCTCCAGGGCAACATAAAATGTGGGGCTCTGTGCTTTCTTTCCTTCTGAACAAGTGTTAGTGTTTTCTGCACAAACGCGATTCTGCGAAGCAATGTGAACACTTTTGCTTCCCAGGCACAGAGAAGGTGCTAGCAGGGAATTCTCTGCCTGCTTTTCCCCAGTGCTCTGCAAGCTCTCCAGGGCAACATAAAATCTGGGGCTCTGTGCTTTCTTTCCTTCTGAACAAGTGTTAGTGTTTTCTGCACAAACGCGATTCTGCGAAAACAATGTGAACACTTTTGCTTCCCAGGCACAGAGAAGGTGCTAGCAGGGAATTCTCTGCCTGCCTTTCCCCAGTGCTCTGCAAGCTCTCCAGGGCAACATAAAATCTGGGGCTCTGTGCTTTCTTTCCTTCTGAACAAGTGTTAGTGTTTTCTGCACAAACGCGATTCTGCGAAGCAATGTGAACACTTCTCTTTCCCAGGCACAGAGAAGGTGCTAGCAGGGAATTCTCTGCCTGCTTTTCCCCAGTGCTCTGCAAGCTCTCCAGGGCAACATAAAATCTGGGGCTCTGTGCTTTCTTTCCTTCTGAACAAGTGTTAGTGTTTTCTGCACAAACGCGATTCTGCGAAGCAATGTGAACACTTTTGCTTCCCAGGCACAGAGAAGGTGCTAGCAGGGAATTCTCTGCCTGCCTTTCCCCAGTGCTCTGCAAGCTCTCCAGGGCAACATAAAATCTGGGGCTCTGTGCTTTCTTTCCTTCTGAACAAGTGTTAGTGTTTTCTGCACAAACGCGATTCGAAGCAATGTGAACACTTTTGCTTCCCAGGCACAGAGAAGGTGCTAGCAGGGAATTCTCTGCCTGGTTTTCCCCAGTGCTCTGCAAGCTCTCCAGGGCAACATAAAATGTGGGGCTCTGTGCTTTCTTTCCTTCTGAACAAGTGTTAGAGTTTTCTGCACAAACGCGATTCTGCGAAGCAATGTGAACACTTGTGCTTCCCAGGCACAGAGAAGGTGCTAGCAGGGAATTCTCTGCCTGCCTTTCCCCAGTGCTCTGCAAGCTCTCCAGGGCAACATAAAATCTGGGGCTCTGTGCTTTCTTTCCTTCTGAACAAGTGTCAGTGTTTTCTGCACAAACGCGATTCTGCGAAACAATGTGAACACTTTTGCTTCCCAGGCACAGAGAAGGTGCTAGCAGGGAATTCTCTGCCTGCTTTTCCCCAGTGCTCTGCAAGCTCTCCAGGGCAACATAAAATCTGGGGCTCTGTGCTTTCTTTCCTTCTGAACAAGTGTTAGTGTTTTCTGCACAAACGCGATTCTGCGAAGCAATGTGAACACTTTTGCTTCCCAGGCACAGAGAAGGTGCTAGCAGGGAATTCTCTGCCTTCTTTTCCCCAGTGCTCTGCAAGCTCTCCAGGGCAACATAAAATCTGGGGCTCTGTGCTTTCTTTCGTTCTGAACAAGTGTTAGTGTTTTTCTGCACAAACGCGATTCTGCGAAGCAATGTGAACACTTTTGCTTCCCAGGCACAGAGAAGGTGCTAGTAGGGAATTCTCTGCCTGCTTTTCCCCAGTGCTCTGCAAGCTCTCCAGGGCAACATAAAATCTGGGGCTCTGTGCTTTCTTTCCTTCTGAACAAGTGTTAGTGTTTTCTGCACAAACGCGATTCTGCGAAGCAATGTGAACACTTTTGCTTCCCAGGCACAGAGAAGGTGCTAGCAGGGAATTCTCTGCCTGCTTTTCCCCAGTGCTCTGCAAGCTCTCCAGGGCAACATAAAATCTGGGGCTCTGTGCTTTCTTTCCTTCTGAACAAGTGTTAGTGTTTTCTGCACAAACGCGATTCTGCGAAGCAATGTGAACACTTTTGCTTCCCAGGCACAGAGAAGGTGCTAGCAGGGAATTCTCTGCCTGCCTTTCCCCAGTGCTCTGCAAGCTCTCCAGGGCAACATAAAATGTGGGGCTCTGTGCTTTCTTTCCTTCTGAACAAGTGTTAGTGTTTTCTGCACAAACGCGATTCTGCGAAGCAATGTGAACACTTCTCTTTCCCAGGCACAGAGAAGGTGCTAGCAGGGAATTCTCTGCCTGCCTTTCCCCAGTGCTCTGCAAGCTCTCCAGGGCAACATAAAATGTGGGGCTCTGTGCTTTCTTTCCTTCTGAACAAGTGTTAGTGTTTTCTGCACAAACGCGATTCTGCGAAGCAATGTGAACACTTGTGCTTCCCAGGCACAGAGAAGGTGCTAGCAGGGAATTCTCTGCCTGCCTTTCCCCAGTGCTCTGCAAGCTCTCCAGGGCAACATAAAATGTGGGGCTCTGTGCTTTCTTTCCTTCTGAACAAGTGTTAGTGTTTTCTGCACAAACGCGATTCTGCGAAGCAATGTGAACACTTTTGCTTCCCAGGCACAGAGAAGGTGCTAGCAGGGAATTCTCTGCCTGCCTTTCCCCAGTGCTCTGCAAGCTCTCCAGGGCAACATAAAATCTGGGGCTCTGTGCTTTCTTTCCTTCTGAACAAGTGTTAGTGTTTTCTGCACAAACGCGATTCTGCGAAGCAATGTGAACACTTTTGCTTCCCAGGCACAGAGAAGGTGCTAGCAGGGAATTCTCTGCCTGCCTTTCCCCAGTGCTCTGCAAGCTCTCCAGGGCAACATAAAATCTGGGGCTCTGTGCTTTCTTTCCTTCTGAACAAGTGTCAGTGTTTTCTGCACAAACGCGATTCTGCGAAACAATGTGAACACTTTTGCTTCCCAGGCACAGAGAAGGTGCTAGCAGGGAATTCTCTGCCTGCTTTTCCCCAGTGCTCTGCAAGCTCTCCAGGGCAACATAAAATCTGGGGCTCTGTGCTTTCTTTCCTTCTGAACAAGTGTTAGTGTTTTCTGCACAAACGCGATTCTGCGAAGCAATGTGAACACTTTTGCTTCCCAGGCACAGAGAAGGTGCTAGCAGGGAATTCTCTGCCTGCCTTTCCCCAGTGCTCTGCAAGCTCTCCAGGGCAACATAAAATCTGGGGCTCTGTGCTTTCTTTCCTTCTGAACAAGTGTTAGTGTTTTCTGCACAAACGCGATTCTGCGAAGCAATGTGAACACTTCTCTTTCCCAGGCACAGAGAAGGTGCTAGCAGGGAATTCTCTGCCTGCCTTTCCCCAGTGCTCTGCAAGCTCTCCAGGGCAACATAAAATCTGGGGCTCTGTGCTTTCTTTCCTTCTGAACAAGTGTTAGTGTTTTCTGCACAAACGCGATTCTGCGAAGCAATGTGAACACTTTTGCTTCCCAGGCACAGAGAAGGTGCTAGCAGGGAATTCTCTGCCTGCCTTTCCCCAGTGCTCTGCAAGCTCTCCAGGGCAACATAAAATCTGGGGCTCTGGGCTTTCTTTCCTTCTGAACAAGTGTTAGTGTTTTCTGCACAAACGCGATTCTGCGAAGCAATGTGAACACTTTTGCTTCCCAGGCACAGAGAAGGTGCTAGCAGGGAATTCTCTGCCTGCCTTTCCCCAGTGCTCTGCAAGCTCTCCAGGGCAACATAAAATCTGGGGCTCTGTGCTTTCTTTCCTTCTGAACAAGTGTTAGTGTTTTCTGCACAAACGCGATTCTGCGAAGCAATGTGAACACTTCTCCTTCCCAGGCACAGAGAAGGTGCTAGCAGGGAATTCTCTGCCTGCCTTTCCCCAGTGCTCTGCAAGCTCTCCAGGGCAACATAAAATCTGGGGCTCTGTGCTTTCTTTCCTTCTGAACAAGTGTTAGTGTTTTCTGCACAAACGCGATTCTGCGAAGCAATGTGAACACTGGTGCTTCCCAGGCACAGAGAAGGTGCTAGCAGGGAATTCTCTGCCTGCCTTTCCCCAGTGCTCTGCAAGCTCTCCAGGGCAACATAAAATCTGGGGCTCTGTGCTTTCTTTCCTTCTGAACAAGTGTTAGTGTTTTCTGCACAAACGCGATTCTGCGAAGCAATGTGAACACTTGTGCTTCCCAGGCACAGAGAAGGTGCTAGCAGGGAATTCTCTGCCTGCCTTTCCCCAGTGCTCTGCAAGCTCTCCAGGGCAACATAAAATGTGGGACTCTGTGCTTTCTTTCCTTCTGAACAAGTGTTAGTGTTTTCTGCACAAACGCGATTCTGCGAAGCAATGTGAACACTTTTGCTTCCCAGGCACAGAGAAGGTGCTAGCAGGGAATTCTCTGCCTGCCTTTCCCCAGTGCTCTGCAAGCTCTCCAGGGCAACATAAAATCTGGGGCTCTGTGCTTTCTTTCCTTCTGAACAAGTGTCAGTGTTTTCTGCACAAACGCGATTCTGCGAAACAATGTGAACACTTTTGCTTCCCAGGCACAGAGAAGGTGCTAGCAGGGAATTCTCTGCCTGCTTTTCCCCAGTGCTCTGCAAGCTCTCCAGGGCAACATAAAATCTGGGGCTCTGTGCTTTCTTTCCTTCTGAACAAGTGTTAGTGTTTTCTGCACAAACGCGATTCTGCGAAGCAATGTGAACACTTTTGCTTCCCAGGCACAGAGAAGGTGCTAGCAGGGAATTCTCTGCCTGCCTTTCCCCAGTGCTCTGCAAGCTCTCCAGGGCAACATAAAATCTGGGGCTCTGTGCTTTCTTTCCTTCTGAACAAGTGTTAGTGTTTTCTGCACAAACGCGATTCTGCGAAGCAATGTGAACACTTCTCTTTCCCAGGCACAGAGAAGGTGCTAGCAGGGAATTCTCTGCCTGCCTTTCCCCAGTGCTCTGCAAGCTCTCCAGGGCAACATAAAATCTGGGGCTCTGTGCTTTCTTTCCTTCTGAACAAGTGTTAGTGTTTTCTGCACAAACGCGATTCTGCGAAGCAATGTGAACACTTTTGCTTCCCAGGCACAGAGAAGGTGCTAGCAGGGAATTCTCTGCCTGCCTTTCCCCAGTGCTCTGCAAGCTCTCCAGGGCAACATAAAATCTGGGGCTCTGTGCTTTCTTTCCTTCTGAACAAGTGTTAGTGTTTTCTGCACAAACGCGATTCTGCGAAGCAATGTGAACACTTTTGCTTCCCAGGCACAGAGAAGGTGCTAGCAGGGAATTCTCTGCCTGCCTTTCCCCAGTGCTCTGCAAGCTCTCCAGGGCAACATAAAATCTGGGGCTCTGTGCTTTCTTTCCTTCTGAACAAGTGTTAGTGTTTTCTGCACAAACGCGATTCTGCGAAGCAATGTGAACACTTTTGCTTCCCAGGCACAGAGAAGGTGCTAGCAGGGAATTCTCTGCCTGCCTTTCCCCAGTGCTCTGCAAGCTCTCCAGGGCAACATAAAATCTGGGGCTCTGTGCTTTCTTTCCTTCTGAACAAGTGTTAGTGTTTTCTGCACAAACGCGATTCTGCGAAGCAATGTGAACACTTCTCCTTCCCAGGCACAGAGAAGGTGCTAGCAGGGAATTCTCTGCCTGCCTTTCCCCAGTGCTCTGCAAGCTCTCCAGGGCAACATAAAATCTGGGGCTCTGTGCTTTCTTTCCTTCTGAACAAGTGTTAGTGTTTTCTGCACAAACGCGATTCTGCGAAGCAATGTGAACACTTGTGCTTCCCAGGCACAGAGAAGGTGCTAGCAGGGAATTCTCTGCCTGCCTTTCCCCAGTGCTCTGCAAGCTCTCCAGGGCAACATAAAATCTGGGGCTCTGGGCTTTCTTTCCTTCTGAACAAGTGTTAGTGTTTTCTGCACAAACGCGATTCTGCGAAGCAATGTGAACACTTCTCCTTCCCAGGCACAGAGAAGGTGCTAGCAGGGAATTCTCTGCCTGCCTTTCCCCAGTGCTCTGCAAGCTCTCCAGGGCAACATAAAATCTGGGGCTCTGTGCTTTCTTTCCTTCTGAACAAGTGTTAGTGTTTTCTGCACAAACGCGATTCTGCGAAGCAATGTGAACACTTTTGCTTCCCAGGCACAGAGAAGGTGCTAGCAGGGAATTCTCTGCCTGCCTTTCCCCAGTGCTGTGCAAGCTCTCCAGGGCAACATAAAATCTGGGGCTCTGTGCTTTCTTTCCTTCTGAACAAGTGTTAGTGTTTTCTGCACAAACGCGATTCTGCGAAGCAATGTGAACACTTCTCCTTCCCAGGCACAGAGAAGGTGCTAGCAGGGAATTCTCTGCCTGCTTTTCCCCAGTGCTCTGCAAGCTCTCCAGGGCAACATAAAATCTGGGGCTCTGTGCTTTCTTTCCTTCTGAACAAGTGTTAGTGTTTTTCTGCACAAACGCGATTCTGCGAAGCAATGTGAACACTTTTGCTTCCCAGGCACAGAGAAGGTGCTAGCAGGGAATTCTCTGCCTCCTTTTCCCCAGTGCTCTCCAAGCTCTCCAGGGCAACATAAAATCTGGGGCTCTGTGCTTTCTTTCCTTCTGAACAAGTGTTAGTTTTTTCTGCACAAACGCGATTCTGCGAAGCAATGTGAACACTTGTGCTTCCCAGGCACAGAGAAGGTGCTAGCAGGGAATTCTCTGCCTGCCTTTCCCCAGTGCTCTGCAAGCTCTCCAGGGCAACATAAAATCTGGGGCTCTGTGCTTTCTTTCCTTCTGAACAAGTGTCAGTGTTTTCTGCACAAACGCGATTCTGCGAAGCAATGTGAACACTTTTGCTTCCCAGGCACAGAGAAGGTGCTAGCAGGGAATTCTCTGCCTGCTTTTCCCCAGTGCTCTGCAAGCTCTCCAGGGCAACATAAAATCTGGGGCTCTGTGCTTTCTTTCCTTCTGAACAAGTGTTAGTGTTTTCTGCACAAACGCGATTCTGCGAAACAATGTGAACACTTTTGCTTCCCAGGCACAGAGAAGGTGCTAGCAGGGAATTCTCTGCCTGCCTTTCCCCAGTGCTCTGCAAGCTCTCCAGGGCAACATAAAATCTGGGGCTCTGTGCTTTCTTTCCTTCTGAACAAGTGTTAGTGTTTTCTGCACAAACGCGATTCTGCGAAGCAATGTGAACACTTGTGCTTCCCAGGCACAGAGAAGGTGCTAGCAGGGAATTCTCTGCCTGCCTTTCCCCAGTGCTCTGCAAGCTCTCCAGGGCAACATAAAATCTGGGGCTCTGTGCTTTCTTTCCTTCTGAACAAGTGTTAGTGTTTTCTGCACAAACGCGATTCTGCGAAGCAATGTGAACACTTTTGCTTCCCAGGCACAGAGAAGGTGCTAGCAGGGAATTCTCTGCCTGCCTTTCCCCAGTGCTCTGCAAGCTCTCCAGGGCAACATAAAATGTGGGGCTCTGTGCTTTCTTTCCTTCTGAACAAGTGTTAGTGTTTTCTGCACAAACGCGATTCTGCGAAGCAATGTGAACACTTTTGCTTCCCAGGCACAGAGAAGGTGCTAGCAGGGAATTCTCTGCCTGCTTTTCCCCAGTGCTCTGCAAGCTCTCCAGGGCAACATAAAATCTGGGGCTCTGTGCTTTCTTTCCTTCTGAAGAAGTGTTAGTGTTTTCTGCACAAACGCGATTCTGCGAAACAATGTGAACACTTTTGCTTCCCAGGCACAGAGAAGGTGCTAGCAGGGAATTCTCTGCCTGCCTTTCCCCAGTGCTCTGCAAGCTCTCCAGGGCAACATAAAATCTGGGGCTCTGTGCTTTCTTTCCTTCTGAACAAGTGTTAGTGTTTTCTGCACAAACGCGATTCTGCGAAGCAATGTGAACACTTGTGCTTCCCAGGCACAGAGAAGGTGCTAGCAGGGAATTCTCTGCCTGCCTTTCCCCAGTGCTCTGCAAGCTCTCCAGGGCAACATAAAATCTGGGGCTCTGTGCTTTCTTTCCTTCTGAACAAGTGTTAGTGTTTTCTGCACAAACGCGATTCTGCGAAGCAATGTGAACACTTGTGCTTCCCAGGCACAGAGAAGGTGCTAGCAGGGAATTCTCTGCCTGCCTTTCCCCAGTGCTCTGCAAGCTCTCCAGGGCAACATAAAATCTGGGGCTCTGTGCTTTCTTTCCTTCTGAACAAGTGTTAGTGTTTTCTGCACAAACGCGATTCTGCGAAGCAATGTGAACACTTTTGCTTCCCAGGCACAGAGAAGGTGCTAGCAGGGAATTCTCTGCCTGCCTTTCCCCAGTGCTCTGCAAGCTCTCCAGGGCAACATAAAATGTGGGGCTCTGTGCTTTCTTTCCTTCTGAACAAGTGTTAGTGTTTTCTGCACAAACGCGATTCTGCGAAGCAATGTGAACACTTTTGCTTCCCAGGCACAGAGAAGGTGCTAGCAGGGAATTCTCTGCCTGCTTTTCCCCAGTGCTCTGCAAGCTCTCCAGGGCAACATAAAATCTGGGGCTCTGGGCTTTCTTTCCTTCTGAACAAGTGTTAGTGTTTTCTGCACAAACGCGATTCTGCGAAACAATGTGAACACTTTTGCTTCCCAGGCACAGAGAAGGTGCTAGCAGGGAATTCTCTGCCTGCTTTTCCCCAGTGCTCTGCAAGCTCTCCAGGGCAACATAAAATCTGGGGCTCTGTGCTTTCTTTCCTTCTGAACAAGTGTTAGTGTTTTCTGCACAAACGCGATTCTGCGAAGCAATGTGAACACTTTTGCTTCCCAGGCACAGAGAAGGTGCTAGCAGGGAATTCTCTGCCTGCCTTTCCCCAGTGCTCTGCAAGCTCTCCAGGGCAACATAAAATCTGGGGCTCTGTGCTTTCTTTCCTTCTGAACAAGTGTTAGTGTTTTCTGCACAAACGCGATTCTGCGAAGCAATGTGAACACTTCTCTTTCCCAGGCACAGAGAAGGTGCTAGCAGGGAATTCTCTGCCTGCTTTTCCCCAGTGCTCTGCAAGCTCTCCAGGGCAACATAAAATCTGGGGCTCTGTGCTTTCTTTCCTTCTGAACAAGTGTTAGTGTTTTCTGCACAAACGCGATTCTGCGAAGCAATGTGAACACTTTTGCTTCCCAGGCACAGAGAAGGTGCTAGCAGGGAATTCTCTGCCTGCCTTTCCCCAGTGCTCTGCAAGCTCTCCAGGGCAACATAAAATCTGGGGCTCTGTGCTTTCTTTCCTTCTGAACAAGTGTTAGTGTTTTCTGCACAAACGCGATTCTGCGAAGCAATGTGAACACTTTTGCTTCCCAGGCACAGAGAAGGTGCTAGCAGGGAATTCTCTGCCTGGTTTTCCCCAGTGCTCTGCAAGCTCTCCAGGGCAACATAAAATGTGGGGCTCTGTGCTTTCTTTCCTTCTGAACAAGTGTTAGAGTTTTCTGCACAAACGCGATTCTGCGAAGCAATGTGAACACTTGTGCTTCCCAGGCACAGAGAAGGTGCTAGCAGGGAATTCTCTGCCTGCCTTTCCCCAGTGCTCTGCAAGCTCTCCAGGGCAACATAAAATGTGGGGCTCTGTGCTTTCTTTCCTTCTGAACAAGTGTTAGTGTTTTCTGCACAAACGCGATTCTGCGAAGCAATGTGAACACTTTTGCTTCCCAGGCACAGAGAAGGTGCTAGCAGGGAATTCTCTGCCTGCCTTTCCCCAGTGCTCTGCAAGCTCTCCAGGGCAACATAAAATCTGGGGCTCTGTGCTTTCTTTCCTTCTGAACAAGTGTTAGTGTTTTCTGCACAAACGCGATTCTGCGAAGCAATGTGAACACTTGTGCTTCCCAGGCACAGAGAAGGTGCTAGCAGGGAATTCTCTGCCTGCCTTTCCCCAGTGCTCTGCAAGCTCTCCAGGGCAACATAAAATCTGGGGCTCTGTGCTTTCTTTCCTTCTGAACAAGTGTTAGTATTTTCTGCACAAACGCGATTCTGCGAAGCAATGTGAACACTTTTGCTTCCCAGGCACAGAGAAGGTGCTAGCAGGGAATTCTCTGCCTGCCTTTCCCCAGTGCTCTGCAAGCTCTCCAGGGCAACATAAAATCTGGGGCTCTGTGCTTTCTTTCCTTCTGAACAAGTGTTAGTGTTTTCTGCACAAACGCGATTCTGCGAAGCAATGTGAACACTTTTGCTTCCCAGGCACAGAGAAGGTGCTAGCAGGGAATTCTCTGCCTGCCTTTCCCCAGTGCTCTGCAAGCTCTCCAGGGCAACATAAAATGTGGGGCTCTGTGCTTTCTTTCCTTCTGAACAAGTGTTAGTGTTTTCTGCACAAACGCGATTCTGCGAAGCAATGTGAACACTTTTGCTTCCCAGGCACAGAGAAGGTGCTAGCAGGGAATTCTCTGCCTGCTTTTCCCCAGTGCTCTGCAAGCTCTCCAGGGCAACATAAAATCTGGGGCTCTGTGCTTTCTTTCCTTCTGAACAAGTGTTAGTGTTTTCTGCACAAACGCGATTCTGCGAAGCAATGTGAACACTTCTCCTTCCCAGGCACAGAGAAGGTGCTAGCAGGGAATTCTCTGCCTGCCTTTCCCCAGTGCTCTGCAAGCTCTCCAGGGCAACATAAAATCTGGGGCTCTGTGCTTTCTTTCCTTCTGAACAAGTGTTAGTGTTTTCTGCACAAACGCGATTCTGCGAAGCAATGTGAACACTTCTCTTTCCCAGGCACAGAGAAGGTGCTAGCAGGGAATTCTCTGCCTGCTTTTCCCCAGTGCTCTGCAAGCTCTCCAGGGCAACATAAAATCTGGGGCTCTGTGCTTTCTTTCCTTCTGAACAAGTGTTAGTGTTTTCTGCACAAACGCGATTCTGCGAAGCAATGTGAACACTTTTGCTTCCCAGGCACAGAGAAGGTGCTAGCAGGGAATTCTCTGCCTGGTTTTCCCCAGTGCTCTGCAAGCTCTCCAGGGCAACATAAAATGTGGGGCTCTGTGCTTTCTTTCCTTCTGAACAAGTGTTAGAGTTTTCTGCACAAACGCGATTCTGCGAAGCAATGTGAACACTTTTGCTTCCCAGGCACAGAGAAGGTGCTAGCAGGGAATTCTCTGCCTGCCTTTCCCCAGTGCTCTGCAAGCTCTCCAGGGCAACATAAAATCTGGGGCTCTGTGCTTTCTTTCCTTCTGAACAAGTGTTAGTGTTTTCTGCACAAACGCGATTCTGCGAAGCAATGTGAACACTTGTGCTTCCCAGGCACAGAGAAGGTGCTAGCAGGGAATTCTCTGCCTGCCTTTCCCCAGTGCTCTGCAAGCTCTCCAGGGCAACATAAAATCTGGGGCTCTGTGCTTTCTTTCCTTCTGAACAAGTGTTAGTGTTTTCTGCACAAACGCGATTCTGCGAAGCAATGTGAACACTTGTGCTTCCCAGGCACAGAGAAGGTGCTAGCAGGGAATTCTCTGCCTGCCTTTCCCCAGTGCTCTGCAAGCTCTCCAGGGCAACATAAAATGTGGGGCTCTGTGCTTTCTTTCCTTCTGAACAAGTGTTAGTGTTTTCTGCACAAACGCGATTCTGCGAAGCAATGTGAACACTTTTGCTTCCCAGGCACAGAGAAGGTGCTAGCAGGGAATTCTCTGCCTGCTTTTCCCCAGTGCTCTGCAAGCTCTCCAGGGCAACATAAAATCTGGGGCTCTGTGCTTTCTTTCCTTCTGAACAAGTGTTAGTGTTTTCTGCACAAACGCGATTCTGCGAAACAATGTGAACACTTTTGCTTCCCAGGCACAGAGAAGGTGCTAGCAGGGAATTCTCTGCCTGCCTTTCCCCAGTGCTCTGCAAGCTCTCCAGGGCAACATAAAATCTGGGGCTCTGTGCTTTCTTTCCTTCTGAACAAGTGTTAGTGTTTTCTGCACAAACGCGATTCTGCGAAGCAATGTGAACACTTCTCTTTCCCAGGCACAGAGAAGGTGCTAGCAGGGAATTCTCTGCCTGCTTTTCCCCAGTGCTCTGCAAGCTCTCCAGGGCAACATAAAATCTGGGGCTCTGTGCTTTCTTTCCTTCTGAACAAGTGTTAGTGTTTTCTGCACAAACGCGATTCTGCGAAGCAATGTGAACACTTTTGCTTCCCAGGCACAGAGAAGGTGCTAGCAGGGAATTCTCTGCCTGCCTTTCCCCAGTGCTCTGCAAGCTCTCCAGGGCAACATAAAATCTGGGGCTCTGTGCTTTCTTTCCTTCTGAACAAGTGTTAGTGTTTTCTGCACAAACGCGATTCTGCGAAGCAATGTGAACACTTTTGCTTCCCAGGCACAGAGAAGGTGCTAGCAGGGAATTCTCTGCCTGGTTTTCCCCAGTGCTCTGCAAGCTCTCCAGGGCAACATAAAATGTGGGGCTCTGTGCTTTCTTTCCTTCTGAACAAGTGTTAGAGTTTTCTGCACAAACGCGATTCTGCGAAGCAATGTGAACACTTGTGCTTCCCAGGCACAGAGAAGGTGCTAGCAGGGAATTCTCTGCCTGCCTTTCCCCAGTGCTCTGCAAGCTCTCCAGGGCAACATAAAATCTGGGGCTCTGTGCTTTCTTTCCTTCTGAACAAGTGTCAGTGTTTTCTGCACAAACGCGATTCTGCGAAACAATGTGAACACTTTTGCTTCCCAGGCACAGAGAAGGTGCTAGCAGGGAATTCTCTGCCTGCTTTTCCCCAGTGCTCTGCAAGCTCTCCAGGGCAACATAAAATCTGGGGCTCTGTGCTTTCTTTCCTTCTGAACAAGTGTTAGAGTTTTCTGCACAAACGCGATTCTGCGAAGCAATGTGAACACTTTTGCTTCCCAGGCACAGAGAAGGTGCTAGCAGGGAATTCTCTGCCTGCCTTTCCCCAGTGCTCTGCAAGCTCTCCAGGGCAACATAAAATGTGGGGCTCTGTGCTTTCTTTCCTTCTGAACAAGTGTTAGTGTTTTCTGCACAAACGCGATTCTGCGAAGCAATGTGAACACTTTTGCTTCCCAGGCACAGAGAAGGTGCTAGCAGGGAATTCTCTGCCTTCTTTTCCCCAGTGCTCTGCAAGCTCTCCAGGGCAACATAAAATCTGGGGCTCTGTGCTTTCTTTCGTTCTGAACAAGTGTTAGTGTTTTTCTGCACAAACGCGATTCTGCGAAGCAATGTGAACACTTTTGCTTCCCAGGCACAGAGAAGGTGCTAGTAGGGAATTCTCTGCCTGCTTTTCCCCAGTGCTCTGCAAGCTCTCCAGGGCAACATAAAATCTGGGGCTCTGTGCTTTCTTTCCTTCTGAACAAGTGTTAGTGTTTTCTGCACAAACGCGATTCTGCGAAGCAATGTGAACACTTTTGCTTCCCAGGCACAGAGAAGGTGCTAGCAGGGAATTCTCTGCCTGCCTTTCCCCAGTGCTCTGCAAGCTCTCCAGGGCAACATAAAATCTGGGGCTCTGTGCTTTCTTTCCTTCTGAACAAGTGTTAGTGTTTTCTGCACAAACGCGATTCTGCGAAGCAATGTGAACACTTTTGCTTCCCAGGCACAGAGAAGGTGCTAGCAGGGAATTCTCTGCCTGCCTTTCCCCAGTGCTCTGCAAGCTCTCCAGGGCAACATAAAATGTGGGGCTCTGTGCTTTCTTTCCTTCTGAACAAGTGTTAGTGTTTTCTGCACAAACGCGATTCTGCGAAGCAATGTGAACACTTTTGCTTCCCAGGCACAGAGAAGGTGCTAGCAGGGAATTCTCTGCCTTCTTTTCCCCAGTGCTCTGCAAGCTCTCCAGGGCAACATAAAATCTGGGGCTCTGTGCTTTCTTTCGTTCTGAACAAGTGTTAGTGTTTTTCTGCACAAACGCGATTCTGCGAAGCAATGTGAACACTTTTGCTTCCCAGGCACAGAGAAGGTGCTAGTAGGGAATTCTCTGCCTGCTTTTCCCCAGTGCTCTGCAAGCTCTCCAGGGCAACATAAAATCTGGGGCTCTGTGCTTTCTTTCCTTCTGAACAAGTGTTAGTGTTTTCTGCACAAACGCGATTCTGCGAAGCAATGTGAACACTTTTGCTTCCCAGGCACAGAGAAGGTGCTAGCAGGGAATTCTCTGCCTGCCTTTCCCCAGTGCTCTGCAAGCTCTCCAGGGCAACATAAAATCTGGGGCTCTGTGCTTTCTTTCCTTCTGAACAAGTGTTAGTGTTTTCTGCACAAACGCGATTCTGCGAAGCAATGTGAACACTTTTGCTTCCCAGGCACAGAGAAGGTGCTAGCAGGGAATTCTCTGCCTGCCTTTCCCCAGTGCTCTGCAAGCTCTCCAGGGCAACATAAAATCTGGGGCTCTGTGCTTTCTTTCCTTCTGAACAAGTGTTAGTGTTTTCTGCACAAACGCGATTCTGCGAAGCAATGTGAACACTTTTGCTTCCCAGGCACAGAGAAGGTGCTAGCAGGGAATTCTCTGCCTGCCTTTCCCCAGTGCTCTGCAAGCTCTCCAGGGCAACATAAAATCTGGGGCTCTGTGCTTTCTTTCCTTCTGAACAAGTGTTAGTGTTTTCTGCACAAACGCGATTCTGCGAAGCAATGTGAACACTTTTGCTTCCCAGGCACAGAGAAGGTGCTAGCAGGGAATTCTCTGCCTGGTTTTCCCCAGTGCTCTGCAAGCTCTCCAGGGCAACATAAAATGTGGGGCTCTGTGCTTTCTTTCCTTCTGAACAAGTGTTAGAGTTTTCTGCACAAACGCGATTCTGCGAAGCAATGTGAACACTTGTGCTTCCCAGGCACAGAGAAGGTGCTAGCAGGGAATTCTCTGCCTGCCTTTCCCCAGTGCTCTGCAAGCTCTCCAGGGCAACATAAAATCTGGGGCTCTGTGCTTTCTTTCCTTCTGAACAAGTGTCAGTGTTTTCTGCACAAACGCGATTCTGCGAAACAATGTGAACACTTTTGCTTCCCAGGCACAGAGAAGGTGCTAGCAGGGAATTCTCTGCCTGCTTTTCCCCAGTGCTCTGCAAGCTCTCCAGGGCAACATAAAATCTGGGGCTCTGTGCTTTCTTTCCTTCTGAACAAGTGTTAGAGTTTTCTGCACAAACGCGATTCTGCGAAGCAATGTGAACACTTTTGCTTCCCAGGCACAGAGAAGGTGCTAGCAGGGAATTCTCTGCCTGCCTTTCCCCAGTGCTCTGCAAGCTCTCCAGGGCAACATAAAATGTGGGGCTCTGTGCTTTCTTTCCTTCTGAACAAGTGTTAGTGTTTTCTGCACAAACGCGATTCTGCGAAGCAATGTGAACACTTTTGCTTCCCAGGCACAGAGAAGGTGCTAGCAGGGAATTCTCTGCCTTCTTTTCCCCAGTGCTCTGCAAGCTCTCCAGGGCAACATAAAATCTGGGGCTCTGTGCTTTCTTTCGTTCTGAACAAGTGTTAGTGTTTTTCTGCACAAACGCGATTCTGCGAAGCAATGTGAACACTTTTGCTTCCCAGGCACAGAGAAGGTGCTAGTAGGGAATTCTCTGCCTGCTTTTCCCCAGTGCTCTGCAAGCTCTCCAGGGCAACATAAAATCTGGGGCTCTGTGCTTTCTTTCCTTCTGAACAAGTGTTAGTGTTTTCTGCACAAACGCGATTCTGCGAAGCAATGTGAACACTTTTGCTTCCCAGGCACAGAGAAGGTGCTAGCAGGGAATTCTCTGCCTGCCTTTCCCCAGTGCTCTGCAAGCTCTCCAGGGCAACATAAAATCTGGGGCTCTGTGCTTTCTTTCCTTCTGAACAAGTGTTAGTGTTTTCTGCACAAACGCGATTCTGCGAAGCAATGTGAACACTTTTGCTTCCCAGGCACAGAGAAGGTGCTAGCAGGGAATTCTCTGCCTGCCTTTCCCCAGTGCTCTGCAAGCTCTCCAGGGCAACATAAAATCTGGGGCTCTGTGCTTTCTTTCCTTCTGAACAAGTGTTAGTGTTTTCTGCACAAACGCGATTCTGAGAAGCAATGTGAACACTTTTGCTTCCCAGGCACAGAGAAGGTGCTAGCAGGGAATTCTCTGCCTGTCTTTCCCCAGTGCTCTGCAAGCTCTCCAGGGCAACATAAAATCTGGGGCTCTGTGCTTTCTTTCCTTCTGAACAAGTGTTAGTGTTTTCTGCACAAACGCGATTCTGCGAAGCAATGTGAACACTTTTGCTTCCCAGGCACAGAGAAGGTGCTAGCAGGGAATTCTCTGCCTGCCTTTCCCCAGTGCTCTGCAAGCTCTCCAGGGCAACATAAAATCTGGGGCTCTGGGCTTTCTTTCCTTCTGAACAAGTGTTAGTGTTTTCTGCACAAACGCGATTCTGCGAAGCAATGTGAACACTTGTGCTTCCCAGGCACAGAGAAGGTGCTAGCAGGGAATTCTCTGCCTGCCTTTCCCCAGTGCTCTGCAAGCTCTCCAGGGCAACATAAAATCTGGGGCTCTGTGCTTTCTTTCCTTCTGAACAAGTGTTAGTGTTTTCTGCACAAACGCGATTCTGCGAAGCAATGTGAACACTTGTGCTTCCCAGGCACAGAGAAGGTGCTAGCAGGGAATTCTCTGCCTGCCTTTCCCCAGTGCTCTGCAAGCTCTCCAGGGCAACATAAAATGTGGGGCTCTGTGCTTTCTTTCCTTCTGAACAAGTGTTAGTGTTTTCTGCACAAACGCGATTCTGCGAAGCAATGTGAACACTTTTGCTTCCCAGGCACAGAGAAGGTGCTAGCAGGGAATTCTCTGCCTGCCTTTCCCCAGTGCTCTGCAAGCTCTCCAGGGCAACATAAAATCTGGGGCTCTGTGCTTTCTTTCCTTCTGAACAAGTGTCAGTGTTTTCTGCACAAACGCGATTCTGCGAAACAATGTGAACACTTTTGCTTCCCAGGCACAGAGAAGGTGCTAGCAGGGAATTCTCTGCCTGCCTTTCCCCAGTGCTCTGCAAGCTCTCCAGGGCAACATAAAATCTGGGGCTCTGTGCTTTCTTTCCTTCTGAACAAGTGTTAGTGTTTTCTGCACAAACGCGATTCTGCGAAGCAATGTGAACACTTTTGCTTCCCAGGCACAGAGAAGGTGCTAGCAGGGAATTCTCTGCCTGTCTTTCCCCAGTGCTCTGCAAGCTCTCCAGGGCAACATAAAATCTGGGGCTCTGTGCTTTCTTTCCTTCTGAACAAGTGTTAGTGTTTTCTGCACAAACGCGATTCTGCGAAGCAATGTGAACACTTTTGCTTCCCAGGCACAGAGAAGGTGCTAGCAGGGAATTCTCTGCCTGCCTTTCCCCAGTGCTCTGCAGGCTCTCCAGGGCAACATAAAATCTGGGGCTCTGTGCTTTCTTTCCTTCTGAACAAGTGTCAGTGTTTTCTGCACAAACG
The DNA here is from genome assembly GCA_030819815.1 of Strix occidentalis. Classification (NCBI taxonomy): domain Eukaryota; kingdom Metazoa; phylum Chordata; class Aves; order Strigiformes; family Strigidae; genus Strix; species Strix occidentalis. The sequence continues at coordinate 1,034 of JASWHU010000715.1, read as the reverse complement.
CGATTCTGCGAAGCAATGTGAACACTTGTGCTTCCCAGGCACAGAGAAGGTGCTAGCAGGGAATTCTCTGCCTGCCTTTCCCCAGTGCTCTGCAAGCTCTCCAGGGCAACATAAAATCTGGGGCTCTGGGCTTTCTTTCCTTCTGAACAAGTGTTAGTGTTTTCTGCACAAACGCGATTCTGCGAAGCAATGTGAACACTTGTGCTTCCCAGGCACAGAGAAGGTGCTAGCAGGGAATTCTCTGCCTGCCTTTCCCCAGTGCTCTGCAAGCTCTCCAGGGCAACATAAAATGTGGGGCTCTGTGCTTTCTTTCCTTCTGAACAAGTGTTAGTGTTTTCTGCACAAACGCGATTCTGCGAAGCAATGTGAACACTTTTGCTTCCCAGGAACAGAGAAGGTGCTAGCAGGGAATTCTCTGCCTGCCTTTCCCCAGTGCTCTGCAAGCTCTCCAGGGCAACATAAAATCTGGGGCTCTGTGCTTTCTTTCCTTCTGAACAAGTGTCAGTGTTTTCTGCACAAACGCGATTCTGCGAAACAATGTGAACACTTTTGCTTCCCAGGCACAGAGAAGGTGCTAGCAGGGAATTCTCTGCCTGCCTTTCCCCAGTGCTCTGCAAGCTCTCCAGGGCAACATAAAATCTGGGGCTCTGTGCTTTCTTTCCTTCTGAACAAGTGTCAGTGTTTTCTGCACAAACGCGATTCTGCGAAGCAATGTGAACACTTGTGCTTCCCAGGCACAGAGAAGGTGCTAGCAGGGAATTCTCTGCCTGCCTTTCCCCAGTGCTCTGCAAGCTCTCCAGGGCAACATAAAATCTGGGGCTCTGGGCTTTCTTTCCTTCTGAACAAGTGTTAGTGTTTTCTGCACAAACGCGATTCTGCGAAGCAATGTGAACACTTGTGCTTCCCAGGCACAGAGAAGGTGCTAGCAGGGAATTCTCTGCCTGCCTTTCCCCAGTGCTCTGCAAGCTCTCCAGGGCAACATAAAATGTGGGGCTCTGTGCTTTCTTTCCTTCTGAACAAGTGTTAGTGTTTTC
>JASWHU010000714.1:0-31263 GCA_030819815.1 Strix occidentalis | reverse complement strand
TGTGCACTTGCCACCTGACAGTAACACTAAATTCAGTCATACTTTGGCAGTAACGATTTTCAGACTTCCACCCGTTACCTGCATAACTCCCAATGCAATCCAACACACCTAAACTCCCAGCATTCCTTCCAGTTTGAGCTCATTCTTGGCTCACATAAGTACAGTTTCACAAAGCTTGTATAAGAGGTGAGAGCACATTTCCTCTGAAACATGGCACAAAGTAACAACCATTTCTGCTTTAGTAAGAGGAGGCTACAACAAAATGCAAAAAGTATGTACACCCCATTACATGCACAGCCAGGTAGTAGGACCTTCACACTGATGGAGGAGCAGCTATTCTGGGAGTAGTCACAGGGAAGCCTCAAAAAACTTTTGTGGTGGTACCATTTCTGGGGGAAAAAAATTGCTCTTAACTTTATGAATTAATGAATTAAATTACTCAAATATTTTGTACAAATATTGTTATCTTATTCCTCCAACAAGTATGAATTCACTGGTGTAATACCCCATGGGATAGGCTGACTAGCTGAATGAGGAATTGGGATACACGCGGTGACACTGGTAAGATTACGCATTCTATCAAACCCTTGTACTAAAGTCAAAATCAAATTTTCATTTAAGTTTTGGTCCCAATTGGTCTGTCCAAGTTGACTCATGGATACCATAATTGTCATGGTCAAAACATGAAAATTAATCATGATTTCCCACTCAGGAGTGTTTAGTACATTTTAAAGTAAGGGGTGACTTTGCATGTGCGCCCAGCGCTGCAATAAAGAATGCCTGCTTCCTAACAGTCCAAAACGAGTCTTAGAGAGTTCCTCTGCTGGCTTTTACAGTAACAATATAAACTAAGAATTCTCTTTATGTTCTGCTGAATTACTGTTTTACTAATTTCTGAGTTCCCTGCTTTGGTGTCTGTATTTATTAACCCCAACCTTAGAAAACAAAAAAATTGAGTTTTTCTTATGCTAGGAAAAATAGATCCAGAGAGTCCCTTCCCTGATGTTAAAAAGTTCTGGACTCTTTATTATTGCCCTAGAACTCATGCAGTTATTTTCACTAAGACATTACAAGGGAAAAACATTGCAAAATGTCAGAGAAATTACAGTATTCCAGGTGAAAGCTTACATGAGGCGTAGTGGACCCAAACTTGCAGGTCTTATTTGCGCAGGCATCAAAACACCAGCATGCCTTTGCTGTCAAATCCCTATGCCAATCCAGCTGTCATCTCCTTCTCTTGTCTCTCAAATTCCCTTTTTCCTAAGGAAATCCAAAATTTCAGGAGCATTAATAAAAAGACAGGTATATGTTTCACTGTGTACACCAGCTCTACAGCCCTAATTGAGTCACAAAACTTCCCTTTAAACTGCATTCTTGCACACATAAATGCATTCTGCACAAAGTGTGAGGCAAAGCCAGTGCAGCAATTCTTACTCTTTTTCCTCGCTTCTTTGTTTTGATACAGTGCCATGAATAATTCCCAAAGGGGAAGAAAAATCCTAGTTTGTTAATACATTTCAATACAAAATTAATGTTGATAGCAGCAGGCTTCAGAAGTTCAGAACCTTGAAAACTGTGGTGACATTTACACTGTTCCACTTAGCTTTAGTTTGGATTGATAGGAGCTACATGATTCTTCCTCAGAAGCTAATGAGTGCCTGTAACACCAAGTGGAAAAGAAACATGAACTGGAAAAGAGCTGTTCTCTGGTTTCTCATCGTTTCCGGTGCCAGGGAAACAGCTTCCCCATCAATGGATGGCATGGGGTCGGACCAGCTGCTTCCTCCCAAGGCTAGCTCCTCGACATCACAAGGCTGTGCTGAACAGATTAGGAATAAAACAGAATAAATGCACATCTCTCTAAAAAAGACCAGTTGAAACAAAACTCAGCAGAATTACAAATTTCCTAATTATGTCTTTTGAGCATGGCACCGTAAGAACTGTCTCTGAGATGTCATAAATCCAAGATCCTGACAAAACATGGTCATTAAAGATCCCATGCCATCTTTTCATAAGATTAAACACATTGTTAGTCTCGCTGCCTTGGCTGTGCTCCAAGTTGAATAATTGCATTCTGGATAACATACCTAAATTCCCCTGCTGCTTAAACATGACAAGAAAGTTTTCATCACTTCCTTTTGTAAAGCACCAGGGGTCATTGCTGGTGCCATTATAATGGCTTTATGCCACTGAAATGCCCTCGAGAAGTGACACACTTGTTCCCGAGATGACACAAACAAACAAACTCATCACTCCATCCATAGCAATAATATAGTTTGCTACGCAAAAGTCTATTACATATGTTCTGTTTAAACACACAATGGTTTGCAAAAAGATGATACTAATAAAGCTAGACACGAATAATGAAAGATTAAAAAATGATGGGGAAGCTGTAGGAAATGTGCTCACTACAATTTTTGATACACCCCAAGTATTTAGTTAGATTTAGGTTCTGACATTTCTTCAGGTCTCCACATCACTCATTATTACTTGGAATATAAATTCAATTTCTACTTCATGACAGTGTTCTGGGAACGCACATTAAACATTCTTATTAAAAGCCAATTAATATGTTTTATTTTGCCTTGACCAGCAAGCATGGCCAGTGATAACAAAACAAGAGTGAATTCCCTTCCTGACCCCACACCGGGGGTTTTAGAGACACAATGGCATCAGCAGAACCTGGGCAGGCTCTTACTCCCACCAGGCTTCATTTCCTGGTGTTTGTCCAACTGTGCCAAGCCATCATGAAACCTTATAACTCACAAAGTGTGTGCAACAGGCAGTGGAAGGAACAGATTGGAAAGAAACCATCACAAAACCAAAACATAGGAGATAACCTATCCTTGTACATTTTGTGACTTGTTGCCAATATTATTTATATCTACATATTCTGCTTTGCTCCTAGTGTTCAAATCACTTGAAATATAAGAACTGCTTTCTCATAAATTGTTCAATATAAGTATGGGATGTTTGTTTGTTATCTTTCTTCCCCAAAGACCCCCTACCCTGCTCTCATTTATCCTGGGATAAGAAATGACAGTGAAGTGGTCTAGACTTACATAATTGCCAACAGGATCACAATCTGTCCCTGGTTTTCCCTCTCTCTATTGTGACATATTCTGTTCTTTAACTAGGCACATGATGAGATGTAATTTGAATTTACAGCATGGAAAAGAATCCCCAAGCACATTACAAACTCATCTGCCAACTGCACACAGCGATTGTTCCTCTCATTTCTGAAACACAACCACTTCTGCTGGGAAGCACACTGACTTTTAATGGCATCACAACTGTTTAAGATGGAGAAGAAGATAGACACCATATCCAGTGACGATATCCAAGAGATTTTCAAGCTGATCTGCATTCCTTCAGTACCTCTCGGAGCACTTCCCGACAGCCTGCGGAAAACTGACAGAGTGTATTGTGCAGGTCTCTTTTCTAGTTGTTTTAACCAGTCTCCCAGCTCGTCTTTGGAAAGAAGAGGCTGCAAGTTTTATGTCTGACCCCTGTATGGAAAAGCCACATCCAGTCAGAGGGAAAAAAAAATTGAATTTTTTACTACATAAGAAAGTACAAAATGAAACAGGCAAATATAATGTGTGAAGAATTATTAGAGAATGGCACAAGCTATGGGATTCATGTCTGCAGACTTTCTAGAACATGTCTATTAAGCATCCACAAAATCCTATAACATTTGTCCCCACTTCAACAATTAACTGCAGGAAATATTTTTGAAGTCCCAGAGAAACCCATTAAAAGGTGTTCCTGAACTGAGGCTTGAGTCACAGTTAAGTTTCATAAGACTTTCTCATACACTTGACTGAGTTATTAAAAAAAAAAAAAGAGTCACCAGAAATGACACTTTATTCCCATTTTGGCAGCTGTGAATCACTCTGGCATATGAATGGACCCCATGATCAGTGACCACAGCACACTGAAGAACCTGACGGTAAGATTTGCAGGAATTTTCTATAGCCAGAAGAGGCCTTTTGCATAGGCCTCACAGTGCTTCCCTTGACTTTGCTGGCATGCAGGGAGAACTCGGCTGCATGAAAGATAGGGTTTTGCAAGCATACTTGCTGAGTCTACATAACAGAGATGGAAGATATACAATTGCACAGCATCTGATTTGTCCAGGGTACAGCAAGTTGCAGAAGCAATGGGGGGGGGGGCTGGGGGGAGGGGGGGAGGGGGAAGAAAAAAGAGAGCTGCAAGTTATTCTTCTCCCAGGGAAACAAAGATTTGAATACGTGAGGATTAGCAATAATCTGAGGAAGAAGCAATGCAGAGAAGCTACACTCTGAAGAAAGAATCAGTCAAAAGAACAAATCCCCCTTTTGAAAACACAAAACCTACCACACCTGGCAGGAAGGAGACTATCAAGGACTACACATAAGACAATCTCTTACTGCCAGTACAGCAAAAAGACACCATTTCCCCATTAGCAGGGACCTTTGTGCCACAGAAGGAACATCAGTGAGGAAAGCAGAGCCAACGACTTTTCATTACACTGAGTAATGGCATTGCAGGGAAGCACTGAATCAAAGCTAATCCCAGCTATTTGTAGGCCTGTGACTTAGCAATTGATGAGTTTTGTAGCATGCCACTCTTCACTAAGCAGAAACAAAGTCCCTCCAAACTCATGGAAAACCAAATCAGTTTACAGTCCCTGACAGCTCCTTCAGTTATGTGTCGGTCCATATTCATGCAAGAAAATACAGAAAAAGGGCAAACATGAACTTACGCTCATAGCTGAAACCATTTCCCAGTTCCAGCCCCCATTGCTGCTCTCAGACCTGGTTTTATCAGTGCACCAGAGGTGTGATGATAGCAGCAGAGAGGTGACCAATGTTGCAGAGTTCAGACCTTTGTTGCTGTTGCCTCTGCCCTTGTTGTTTAGGGGACACAGCTGGGCTGGGTCTCAACCCATTTGTTTATATTTCACAATCTCTTCGTAATAACAACAGATAGACAAAAATCAGATTTTATGATGTCCAGGAAGTTAGAACTAAAGGTGATATTAAGAAACCCACCTCTCTGCCCGTATCTGAATCCTTTCCCTAAATTGGCTATTGTATAATAGGAGAAAAGGGTTATTTGGTATGTTTAAACCAAATTTGTAACAACAGTTAACACATAATCTGCTTGCTAAATAATACTGTATCATCCACTGTAAAAGAAACAAAGTGTGCAATGGTAGTTTTTGTCAAGCTTTCACCAATCCGTAAAGAACATTTTAACAGTTTCAAAAACACACCAGTTCCTTTCTGCTAGGCAATTTGTGCAGTTTGCAAAATTCTCATTCTTCCAATCCTGAGGTAAAGTACACTACTCGTTCCCAACCTCCTTGGTTGGGAAAGCAAATGGTGAACAATAAAAACAATGGCAATTTGTCACTTACTAAAAAAAAATATATCTGCTTTTTGTTTGAATGGCTAACCATTTTACCGTTCATGTTCCTACAATTAAGCACACTGCAACAGATATTAGCATATTTCTACTCATACTGTAAAAGTATTTATTAGCTAATAATCATGTTGCCATTATAGTTTAAATCTGCATTATATATGTGGCCATGAAGGTAACACCATTAAAAAAATAATATAGCTCTAATATGACTGAAAAGCAACCTTTGTGAATGAGTACTAAGAGGACATATCTTCATCCGTACTTTTATTTTTACTACAAAAGTCAGATAATGAATGTTGTGGTTTAGGCCCAGCCAGCAACAAAGCACCATGTGGCCACTCGCTCACTCTTCCCCCTCTCCGGTGGGATGAGGAGGGGAATTGGAAGAAAAATGTAAACTCTCATGGGTTGAGATAAGGACAGTTTAATAGGACAACACAAGGAGAGAAGAAATAATAAGAAAAATATTATCAATAAAAGAATATATGAAGTGAGTAATGCACAATGCAATTGCTGGCCACCCAGAACCTGATGCCCAGCTCATTCCCAAGCTGTGATCCCTTCTCACCCTGCCCAGATCACCCAGTTATATACTGAGCATAACATCATATGGTATCAAATATCTCCTTGGCTAGTTCAGGCCAGCTATCCTGGCTGTGCCCCCTCCCAGCTTCTCGTGAAAATTAACTCTATCCTAGCTGAACCCAGGACAATGAATATATTCATTTCTGTTCAAAGCCTAAAATGTCAAGGAAAATAGTCAGGACTCTATCCTGACTTGTAGATGAATCCCCATCATTGAAGCTGCTTGAGCAAAATCCATCCTTCCAACCTTCACTGTCTTAACTCCACTCTTCTACTAGACACACATGAATCAGCTAAGAAGAATGGTTCAAAATATACCAAATTATCTTGAGATCAAATCTGTACTGAATCTCTTCTGAGATTCAAAATACTTTATTTTCACTTTATTTTCATTTTTCTCATAGCTCTTCTCATTTTAAATTTTCCCCCAAATGAATATGTTGCTATAAATTACCTATTCTCAGAATATGTTCCACACTAGAGAAAATTAAGAAGTCCCAGGAGAAGTTCCACTGTGAGATTTCCACATGAATTTTCTATAGCCTGGAGGTTTGATTAAGAGCTAAAAACGTGGTGTTAAAGAGATGGAGATTCCAACTCCACACTGCAGAACTGAAAGAAAGGTCACTGATCACTGTCACCCAAGTGCTATTCAGCAGACTCCTTTGGATCAGATTGGGTAATTCCTCAGCACCAGAAAGCTGACCATACATTCTACCTGCCAATTTCCAGCAGCAATAAACCCCAAGTAAAGCTTATGACTCAAATAACTGCAGCTGGATATTAACATCAGTTGCTTGTTATTCACCAACAGTCAGATTACCAGGAGAAGGAAGGGAAATTAGCCCTCACACTAGTACAAGCCACCAGAGCATATGGTCATCATGGGATAACACTGTATCCTCCTATATATCTCATCAGATTTGCCCCTTAGTACATCCCTCACCTGAGCACCGTGGCTAACACTAGCCTAGTTCTAGAACTACAGAGAACTATAAACCTTCCCCAGCAAGCCTACTGTGATTCCAAATTGAAGTCTTGATCCAGTGGTTAGGTCTCTAAGGTCAGTGAAGTTTAGACAGGGTTGCATCACAGCAAGATGATCACCGAGACTGTACCAATGGACCAGTTCCAGCTTCATTTCATCAGCTGGAGCTTTCTCTATATTTACCTCCCACACTCTATTTGAGTAAAACCACTGTGGATGATTTGAGTAAAACCACTGAACCCTATTTGAGGTCTAGGGTTATCCTGGCAGGTTTTAATCATCCAGGAGCAGTTTAAGCAGATCGTCTTTTCCCAATATCTAAATAGCAAGTTTTTATTTCCCTTTTACTGTTCCTGAGTCTCACTGTACCTCAGCTCTGATACACAGAGCAGCAGTTATACCCTATGCTCTCCTGCACCCCCACCACATCCTTGTGCAGCTTGGTACCATGGGGCTTGTCCTTCAATTCTGCAAGCTTTATCAGTATTTTCCATGGATGGATGATAATTTTCTTTTTTAAATCATGCTATTTTTCTCCATTTCTACATCTTTAGCACTGAAATAGCACTTCTTGTTTGCACATCTCAGAGGGCAAGAACCATATTAACCTCCTAAGTCAAAATTTTTCCTAATTGTCAAGAACTCTGCTTATGTTCACTCACTTTGAAAAACTGGCTCAACTGTCCAAAATCACACATTAGAAAGTTACTGTTAAGAATGAGGGCAATCGTGATCTCTCTTTTCTTTCTCAGTCCCTCTCTCTGTCACATCCCACACACACCCAGAACAACCCGTAGTATAGAAACGCCAACCGCCACTACAGGACAATGAAACAAAGCATGATTTACAAAAGCATCACCCAAGGAGAGAATTTTCATAGTGAAATTGAATACTCAAAGCTATGATATAAATTGACCCATCCTGTAATCAAAACAGGAATGAGAGAAGAGAGGATGACGGAGAAGAAAAAAAAAAACCTAAATAAAAGGTAGAATGCTCCTCTGCTACAAAGAAAAGTTTCTTCTCAAACTTCAGCAGGGCTAACCAGAATCACCACAGGTAAGGTTCTAGCACATGCATGAGTTAAGGAGGAAGAAAATCCCTGCTAGTTAAGATGAACTCTGAGCTGTTTCGCAGAATTTTCATGCACCTGAAAAGGACGGACACCCACGTCTCACACAGACGAAGAATGGTATTAATATCCTGCAAATTACAAATCATCTGCATGTACCGCATCTCTAATGATTAATTTGCTTGGTGCGGTTAAGCCACCATTGAGGAGTGGAGGGTAAGAAATACTAGCATAATTAATGCAACATTCAAAAGGTAGAGCACCATTTTCTTTTTCCCATTTGCTATGGTAGAATCAAAAGCATTGATAATGAAGAAAAATGGCACACTCCTGCAAGACACTGAATGATGTGGGGTGAGACAGATGTGCTGAGCATCGTTACTCAGCAAAACAAACAGAATATGTACAGCCAGCTGCATGCTTTTTGTTAAGAGAGCACTGCACTCATTCACTTTCTATTGCAGATGGAGTTGTACTCATTTGACTTCTCTTGCCTCACTCAAAAAATCAGTTGAATGGAAGGTGACTTAAACTAGACAGTGAAGTGAGCAGAGCTGAAATAAGAGGAGAGTTCTGGTAGTTCAGTGTACGCAATTCCTATTTGTGAGAAGCATCTAGTGAAGCACAACATTTAACATTAACATGTCTACACTGCAGACTGCAATACATTATCAAACCAGAGCTAGCTTTAAACTTGCTTTCTGGGTGCTGGAAACAATGCTGTCATGATGTTAAAGAGCTCTGGAAGAATTATTTTACCGTAATTCTCTAAATGGACAGAGCCCAAGACTTGCGGGATAAGATCAAGAGGCTGCAAGCCTGTTCAAATGCCAAGCAAGAAGGTCCTTTTTATGAACAGGGAATTTATTAACATGCTTAAGAAATGCAGCTGACAAATACATTATTTCCTTTACAGTAACATCTAGAGAGGCCTCCAGCTGAGTTAAGGACTCCCAGCTGTGCTAAACACTATGTAGGCATATAGTAAAAGACAGGCTCCATTCAGAAGAGCTTACAATGTACAATGCACCGTGCAACGGTTCACCCAGTTCTGCTTGTCAGCAACACCGCACTCTAAACCCCGTATTTCGCATCTACGTCTTCAAGCAATGACTTAAGGTTTTTACATAAAAACACTGGCTTGCCAACCTGATGCTCTAATATACCCGCCAGACCCCAAATAAATGATTTTGGTGGTACATTAGTTAAACACAAGGCAAGTCTAAAATCTTTGTATTTCTTTAACACAGTATTAAATACTGTAACAGTAATTCAAGTGCTAGTTATTCTGCTTTACACAGTCATATGACAGTCTTCTATAATAAACCATGTGATGACTCAGAAACATCTAAAACATTTCCCTTGGTGTTCAGTATTTTATTACCTAGATGCCAATTATGTTCGAGCAGCAGACTGCACAAGCCCGAACAGTCATCTATTATATGAATGGTTCCATTGATTCCTATACTACAGAGGGTTATGCTTTCATATATCATACTGAATAGGATTTGTTTCCACAGACACTGGGGGTAAACTATTGGTGAAAGCATCTTCGCATGTTTTAGGCACCACCACTGTGCTCAACCTTACTCAAAGATTTCCCAGTCTTTGAATAATAGACCTTCCCCTCACCCAATCCCCACAGCCTTTTCTTTTAAAGCAAACATTGCTATGAGGAAAAAACCCCTCTTTTTACAGATATACAGTAAGAGTCATTGTGCTCAACACAATTTAACAGGACTGAGTTAAAGAAAGGGGCTTGAAAATAACCTAGGAAGAACAGCATGTTGTCCTCTAAAAATACCTAGTTCATGGAGCACTCAGTAAAGAAAAGCATCCAGCTCATGAAGATGTATACAATACAGGACTTTGAGACACACAACACACTGAAATAATAGTAATGATCTGGAGATTACAGTGCTCTGCCTTTAAAAATAAAATATTCAGAATTGTGGTCTTCATTAAGAAGAGACACGACATTTCTAAGTCCTGGGTAAGTGTAACATGGTCAAGGTAACACTGAGACCATGAAAATATTCAGTCATATACAAGACATTTGTTCTTGCACCAACATTTATCACTCACAATGTCACATGGCTGCTTTTAACAACTCAGCTGCTATTGACTGCTTCCTTGGAAGAAGTATGAATCCCTGCTGGAGTATCAGGCCACAGGCAGAAAAGATGCCCCATGAGGCAGGGGTGGTGGGGACAGAGCACACGCTATCACACCGTTCTCAGCATTAAAACCATTGAAGCAACCTCCAAGAGAAGGCATTTCTCCTGGACCTCCTGTGCCATTCGAAGTCAGAGGTTTCTCTTCATGGTCTCAATCCAGAGAGGGTGATCAAAGTTTCTTCTTCCTCCTCTGAGCTGAGTCACTCCATTTGTCACTGTCACCTTGGCATCTTTCTGCCCTATTATATCAGCAATGCTAAAATTGGGCCACGGGCCACTCTTTGTAGGTCTTCAGCTTAGTACCTAGTGCAATTGATTCATGCCTGAAATGTGAGGCAATTTTGGCTCCACCTTCAGTAAACTTAGTATTTCTGTCAAAGGGATTAGAAGCTTAGACCAACTGTAAACCCCTATTGTCCCTCCAAAGTGAGCTTCTGAGGAGAAACAGGAGCATAAATACCACAGAGCTCACTGGCAGGTGGGGTCAGGAATCTGAAGACCCTGAATGAGCCCTCTTCCTCCACTTTAGTGGAGACAGAGCTTCTCATTTCAGATGGGAATAAGACTGGGCTAAATGAGAGTCAGAGAAAGGTGCAGGATAGCAGATATCACACCCAGGAGGCAGACAAAGTTGGTGCTTTATTTGCACCCTTTATTTGTAGCTTGAAAGCCTGATGTGTGGGATACAATAAAAAAATTTCATCACTGTCTTCTTTTTGCCTGACTGGTCTGGTTGACTTCACTAGAATGACATAGTTTATTTTAAAATATCATTTTGAAGTGGAAAAAAAAAATCTTTATTCTGTTGGTTGCTTTGAAAAAACTGAGACTTCGGGGATGAAGTCTACTATTAAATACAAAATATTATCAAGTTTTCTCCAGTGTGTCCAGCACATCCGTGCAGACTCTCTATTGCTTACACATGCTATGAAGCTCTCAGAACTATCACTCTTCTATATGCTATAGCCACCTACCTGCTGCTTTTTTTTGTCTTTGCCTTCCTCCTCAAAAAATTCCCAACAAACCTCATGTCCACCCAGCTTCCTTTTCTATTTCTCAGACTATACTTTTTACCTTGTCTCTCCAACATCAGTATCTACTTAGCTTTCCCTCACAGAGGCAATCTCAAGCACTAACAGGTGCTTCCCTGCTGTTTCTTCACATTTTATTGCTTCATCTCCTGTAGCTATCCTACCACAAATTATTTTCTGCCTGCCTTTTCCATCATTGCTTTATTCTGCCTCAGTCCATTGTACCATTAACTCTATTGGTACCTTTTTTGCTGCTAGAAATAGCTTTGAGCTTGGTTGGTGTCTGCAAGCCCAGCATTCACAGCAGGGAGAAATTCTGTCCTGCTAGAGAGAGGCAACTCTTGCTCAGCACTGCCTTGTAACAGCTTGTCTAGTCCATGCAAAAGATGTGAGCAATGTATGGCTACTGTGCCATTTTAGCTTTCTGAAAGTAATACGTGGGAGGCAAAAGCTCATGAGACTGTTTCATGAAAGATCATGAAAACCCTGGATGATACCTCAGATATGTTGGTCACAACTGTACTGGGAGCATTCATAAAGGCACCTTTAGAGGATCCACTGGGCCAGGATACCATCATGCTCTCCCCTGCTTCAAGTTATGTGGCAATTATTCTTGGTTTTATTGAGAGTCCCTGTAAAGTATAATACAGCAGTCTGCAAATACTTAGGTAAAACTATAAAAGCCCAGGTTGTGGAATGCCCAGTATACTTTATTCAGATTATTTCTTACACCTGGTCAAGACCAGGCTCAGTTCTGCATCCTCCAGACACACAAAGATGGCTCTTGTTGGAAAACCTACGATGGGCAGCATGCAGAGGCCCAGCACTTCCAGAGCATGACAACAGAGCACAGATGCAAAAAGCACTGGAGACAGTGAGTGCTGCCCAAAGCATGGGTCAAAAAAACAAAGTGGTTGAAAATGCATCTTCTCATCACAGCTTCACCACATAGGGATGAATGAAGCGTAAGACTGCAAGAGTTAAAAGGAGACTAATCATTTGTATGAGATATAAATACTTCCCTAAGGAATCAGATTCCATACATGCTTCTGCATAGCATTTCTACTGAGATCAAGCAAATCACTTAAAATTGATGTTTGGCGAGAAGTCACCGAGATCTACAAAGTACCTAAATACCTTTGCCTGCAGTGGAGATTAGGTATGTAAAGAACTTGAGGAAACTGTACTTAACTGCGTGTGTCCATTTTCTAAGTAGTCACCTGAAAATCATTGGATCTAATTGGCAGAAATGCTGAGCACCCACAGACCCAGCAGAAGACAACAAAAGAATTCTTTCACTTTTATAAATAGATGATGTTGCACATTGGCTGGATGAGCTGCGAACAACTGGTGGGTGCTTCTGACCTTAACCTCTCATCTGAATTCCCTATCTGTAAAAACAGGAACTTTGCCATGACTTTACCCCCCCAGGGTAATTTGAAGATAAAAGTAGCATCTATAAGGCATTCAGGCACTGTACTGAGGCGCATCATAGAGAAACCCATGGGATTATTGATAGTTTTTCCATCATAGTACATGTGCTCATTAATAAATAATCAAGCAGTGCTTACAATTTCTACCAGAACAGAAAGAGGTCCACAGGAGGTGTGATTAAAGGCTGAATCATAATGCATACACACAAGAGGGCCACATTACAGTAGCCAGGGCAGTTTCTCCTCATAGAAAATTGCAAAACTGGGATAAAATTGTATGGAAACAAAATTAACTTCTGGGAAAAACAAATCTTCTAAACTGCATCTCTTCACTTGCTCTAATTTGAGCCTCCTTGTTTCAACTTTGTATATCTAGATGCCCACAGGGAAGCTGCTGATGGCTTAGCTTGTTCTGAAGATATAATGAAACATGTAGAAAGAGTAGTAACATTATTTTCTTGTCCTGTAATTAAAAGGTTGTTCTAAGTATTCCCTTTAGGTCAGGAATTCTTTTAAAGGTAGCATGTAGTGCTGCTGTAAGATATAAAAGAGAGTTTCTATAAATTACCATGTCTATAAAAAAACTTCAAAAGTGTTTATTCGGGGGGGGGGGGGGGGGGGCAGGGGTAATGTAGGAAAAAAGCTATCATGTAGCCAAACGTTGTAAGTAACTTCATTCACTGCTTATGAGTGAAGGAACTTCTCAAGTTTCTGTAATTGCACCAGATTTTGACAGTGCGAAGATACTAATTTATGTTTTACAAATCCAATAATATGACAAAAGGAAAGGAGAACTCAAAAACAAATGAGCAACTCATCATGTCATACAATGCAGTCTTATGGTGGGTGACCTGGTCATGCAACTAAGCATATAATTTATAGGAGATACTGGGCTAGATTTTCTGAAATATTCATCTACTAAACATACCTAGAATAAATCCAGATGCTTGCTGCAACCTAAACTGTAGAAAAATGTTGGATACAGAGAAGTGAGGTTTTGGGGTTTTTTTCCAAATACAGCTTACAAACCAGCAACAGTAAACACATGGCTGTAGAAAGCCAACAGCTCAACTCTTCTGTGACTGAAAGTGTATCAGCAGTGTATAGTGGATGTTAAAAGTCCATGGACTCTCTCCCACTGCTTGTGAGTCAAATATGCACACAAAAAAGTAAGAGATGAACATCTGTAATTAGGAAGTGCCTTTGAATCCAAGGTGCGTGGAAATAGCACTGTGTGAACCAACCACCTTCAGAAATGCAGACGCGCGGGCCCAGGCACAATCAGCATGTTGGCTTACACAATGTACCTGGGTATGGTGTGTCACGGCAATTATGCAGCAATCCCACACACACTTTGCAGAGTATGTTCGTTTTGCTGACAACAGTATTAAAGTTATTGTTCGTTAGAGAGACCTCTTCCTTAGTGATGATCGTAATTACTTGAGAGGAAGAATACAAAAAGGAAGGGCTCCTCGACTGCTTCTGTCAAGAATGACCACACTGGACATGGGTGAGGAGGAGGTCTTGGAGTTAGTGGGACAGATGTATTTTACTGATTCTAAGAGGACTGCACCCAAATAAAAATGAAGGTTTTTCTTAACTAGCTTACTGAATCCACACTTGCCTCTCTCCATTTATTAGTACTCTACCTATAAAATGTTATTTCTTTAGCTCTCAGATATGTAACACTTGGAGCGCAGTTTTTGTAACGTGCTAGATCCTTGCCTAAAAGGCACTTACAGAAGTACCAAGTGTTAGAAGATGCATTCACTGACAGAAAGTTAGGTTGACCCTTTTAATGTCTGGCATCATCAGGGGAATAAGCAAATGCATTTACAAGGCACACATACCCTCAAACATGAAAAGAAGCTAGCCAAGAATAAACTTAGCTGAACTGCATATGCTCATAAAGCCAAGCAAATATAATTCAATGCAAATAGGAATTTTACTTGCATCTTTCTTTTTTGCCTAACAGGAACATTTTGCAATAGTTCTGTTTAATCTTTCGAGATAGTCTGCTAGCTGGATGGAGACCATGCAGTTTTAAATACATTTCCAAGCACTCAACAAGAGCTTACATTTGTCTTTAAGAGCTAACCATCCAAACCTGGATGGTACATAAATATAGGTCTCAAGACTGAGGCCTTTGGAAAAGAAAAGATATGCTTTGGGACCTGCTTCTATTTCAGGTTTTTAAGGAATAATTTCCACCCATCCCTCTCAATCTATAACTTTTACCTGCTTCCACACTGAATCTCCAAATGAGGGATATAGAAGAAACAGACTGGAACTAGATGTCAAACTTAACAGGAAGGCCCCACAATCATCTGAGGAAGGATGCATATATGGAATATATGTAAAGAATTATGTAACATCTGAATTACAGAAAGTACTAATATATGCCACTGAAGGCTAATAAACACTGATAACCTGTGAATGACCTCTACTCTCTCAGCACTAATTACACAGTGTTCTTACCTTTCACCTGACATGCTCCTGGCTTGCCAACTTTCCCATACATGCTGATTCTCCATCCTGCTAGCTAGTTTTGATGGCTTGTCCCTCCTGTTCACAGTTTGTTATTTGAAGACCCCTGCAGTGAGGGGTCCTTGGTTAGGAAGGACTCTCCAGGAAATTGTGTTTTAGTGTCCTCATCTATAAAACTGAGACAGAGCTCTGAGTGCTCTGTGGTTCTGTTTGTTGGGATTAATAAGGCACTTCGAGCATCTAAGAAACCATACAGGTGCTATGCATTAAAATTTTTAGGATTGCATACTTTGGTTTCACATTTATATATATCTACATAAATTACCTTTGTCATTCAAAACTGATTTGAAAAGAAACTGTTTCTTCCACAAGATCAGTTGTATGGGAGGAATAAGCATTATTCACCAACTATTTTCCTCCTACTGAAAACCTGGGGAAGCTAGTGAAAACAGAAACAATCACATGCCAGTAAAACATCAAGAGCAAGGAGTCAAGAACAGTTCACAGGAACTCACAGTTCAAAATTTATGTGGATAAAATGTTCTTAACAGTAAAAAGCACTCCTTTTTTTAAACAGAAAAGAAAGTTCTCTTCTTTGGAGAAGAGTTTCACGGTGTATAATTCAACTTCTGTTTAAAAAATGAAAAGCAAAACAACAAAATTCTTCACTGTTCAAGCTACAATCATACACTCCACAGAAAACAAGTCTTCACAGTACCCAAGAACCAAACCTGGACAAAATCCTCCACTCTCCATTAGCCAGACACTGAATGGGCTATTTCATGCCCCACCTTTCAAACTTAGTTTCTTATCTGTGCTGGCAAAAATAAAAACGCTTGGAGCTGTCTCCTGCATCCCATAGCCCTCCACACTTAACTGCATTACCATGACAAAAAGAGTCCTTATGAGTCCTCCTACACAGGAGTACAGGAAGAAAAACTTGTAAATTGGCAGTGACATCATCTGCTAGAAAGTGATTCACACTTCATGAAACAGCAGGGAAAATTAAATTTACTCCCAACCACCCCAAAGCTCTTTCACTGAATCAGTGTGTGGCAGAAATGATAGTAGGAGACGTAAATCCTTTCTCTATTTTAGAAAGACAAGGATTGTGTAATGAGCTAGAGTGCATAGAGCAAAATTACCATATACTGTCACTGAAATATATTTCCCTTGTGGTTTTGCCAAAAAAGGTATGAAACTGGGATAGAAAAATAAAACAGGTGATGCTAGAGGCAGAAAGTGGATTAATACCCATCACCAGTGATATGTGACCAGCTTACAAAACGGTGGGCTGCATGACTGACAGTACCAGAAGACAAGATGTTTAATATTCTCTTTGAAGCTGTCCTATCCTCAGAACATAGCCACACCTGAACACATTGCAACTTTCACATCCCCTGCTTTGCTGACAACGTGCTGAAGAAACGGAGAAAATTTTAACACGTGAAGGATAAAGGTTCCTCACATCTCTTTGAACCCTGATGGACCCTGACAAAAAGAGAAATGAAATAATTGTCTAGTTTTTCTACAGAATTCCTCAGCTGTAACTGCTACTTCTATTAATATTATAGCAGTGCCAATGATGAGCAGACATTTGCAGAGAAATGTGAAAGATCTTGCCTTACCACAGACTATAGCTTATTGAATTACGTGACTTTCAGTCTGGTATCATTTTCGGTCCATGGGTGAAAGCATCGCTATCTCCAAATATATTAGGTATGAGCACTACACAACAGAAGAGAACTTCTCTAAAAAGTTGTCATTTATGAAGATAAATCAAGTTGCCTCCACTCATGTAAATCTACCTTCAGTGAGAGCTACCACACGCTGAAAAGAGTGATATTTATCTAGCTCTGCAGAGAAGACAAGCCTGAAGTTCCATTTCTGTGTTGAAGAGAAGGGGAAAAAAAGGCTTAAATAGCTGTAAACGAAGTAGCCCACAGCCTTCCTCTTAACTCCCAATGCTATGGCCCAACATGACATAAGGACTCCAAACACAGCAGACCATGTGAGAGTAGTTTGGGTCAAACCTCAGTTACCAGTATCTGAACCATACAAAGGCAACCAGGCTCCATGATTCCAGCAAACTATTAACCTTGGCATTAGTCAAAAAGTTTCCAGAACTTTGTGAACAAACCTGGGCACCAATTCAAGCACATGAGATCTTGAATACAGTTTTGCCTCAAAACCACATGAAGCTTATTGTTTCATGCAATTTTGATGGAAAAACACAGCTGTACTGACAGCTCTTGTCATGATTCAATGTCCTTTTTGGAGCACCTCATTGACAAACTGGCAACTAGCCACAAGCACTGCAAGAAAATAAATGAAATGTACCTTCCTGTTTCCATCCAATTCTGAAAAAGGCACTTGTACTGCAGAAAGTGATAAGTCAACCCACGCCTGCTAAGAGTTTATTTCTTACACTTTTTTTAATCGACTACCAATTTTAATAATGTAAGGTTTATATAAATAATTGGTTCAGTATAACCTTGTACACAATTTTAAGTTTCAATAGAAAAATGAAACTAAAGCACTATTTAAAATATACATTTATGTAAAAGATGCCTAAGAAACATAGAAATTAATCTGAGATTCACATGGTTTTAAGCCAAGCTCTGCCTCTCCTCATGCTGTAAGTGGAAGAGTCACTCAAGCCTGGCTCTTCTCCTGGGTTGGTCAGTCCTTGCAGGAGGGCTCTCAATTCATACAGCACTTTCCTGGGATAGACAGGATTCCTCTTCCAACTGTACAACCTGCTACACTGCATCATACACTACCCAGCACCTGTTACTGCACTGCACTTCTACAGGCCTTATTACATTTATGTTCAAGCAAGAATCCCTTTATTTCAATAATAGTTTTGTTATGAGTAAAAGCTTATGTTTGTTTACACAGTTTTAGAAGTTATAGTAATGGATATTCTCTGCCATTTCATAACATTTTTTCAATAGTACTAAAAAGTCATCCCAATAAATAATTATGAAACATTCCCATAATACTCATTTTACTATTATAAAACTGTAGAAGTGGAGCCTCCCTGATCAATAATGGATAAAAGGAGAGGCAAACCAATTACTGTCTCTTCTAAAAAATAACTTTTCCCCCATATACCTCTCCCTCTGCTCTGTAAGTAAAGAGGAAATATTAGCTCTGTGTCACACTGCTACTGTCTTTGGTGGCCCAGCAGAGGAAGGACCTCCAGAGGACTTGTTTGGTTTTTTTTCTACTGGTGCTATCAGGGTGCAGTAAACCACTAAACTTGGGATTAGTAGCAGTAGGGTTTGTTTGTTTGTTTTTCCTTTATATCTTTTGCACCTCAACATCAAAACCAACAGAAAACAAAACCTGTCCTAGAGGATGAAGCACTGCTTAAATGCTCAGCAAGACAGTTCAAATGAAGTAACAGTTTCCCACAGCTTGGAAAACACTGGGATGGTGGTGTCCTTTGATTAGCTAACTTCTATGCTAATACGATAGTTGGAAACAGGGCTCCTGGGGCAGTGCAGTAGAACTATTTAAGCATAATAGTTAAACAAAACAAAAAGGAAGAAAACAGGAGCACACACTGACACACAACTTTCTGTATCCTACATTAAGCAGAAGATAAAACCCATAATGCTGTTTTTTCACATGAAAATAATTCCTGTTTTTCACAGTGGTGGTTGAATGGCTCCACGAGTCTCTTGCCATTCCCCTGTTTTGCATGCATTTTTTCTTGTGATCCCTCTCCAGACCAGTCAAACACAGCATCCATGGTCTCGCAACTTCCCTTCTCAAATGCCCCACTCCGGGCCAGCCAGGCTCCCCACTCAGCTCTGCTTCTCAAACAACTCTTTGTCCCAAATCTCAGGGCACATCCTCTGAACTGCTCCTGCTCTGCCCTGCCCCAGCCCAGGGACCTCAGAGGAGTCCCACCAGTGATGGAGAAGAGGAATGAAGTGGTAGCCCACTCTCACATAATGGTCAGAAATAACTGAAGTTTTCACCTTGCTTCATGATTACGTATGATTTAACATTTTGCATTCTTCAGCTGCAGAAAAATCACAGCCTCATCATCACTACGCTCATTACACCAATCCCTCATTATTATTATTGTTCCACAATATACATATCACTAATATTTACCACTGAGTCACTCATTAAGTAAATCTTAACTGTAACTTCAAGATTAGCTTTACTGGAAATGCCAGGCCCTACAAGGAAATAACAGAGATGGAGGCAGAAGCAAAGGGAAAGTTTATCTTGGAAATTCAACAGGATGGCAAGTCACCTTTTCAGCAAGGGGTTTATTTCAGGATTCTGGCTAGGATGAGATTGTCAGCAATGTAGATTTTACATTAAAAAAAGCAGGCTGATTCTTCCAACAGTAGTTTACTGAACAAGATACTTGACAAACACCACATTGCAAACTAAACAAGGCAGCAACTACGGTTTTTCTGTGTTCCTGAACTGCTACTTACCAGTTATCTTAAGACTGTCTTGCCTTGGTGCTTCTAAGCATTAGATACTTTCCTTTTGAAATGATGGTCAGAAATCAGGTGCTAACTGGCAGTTACTCCCTGAGTTAAACCTTGCAACCCAGCCAGTGGTTACTTTTTTTAAGGATACCTCTGGACAACATGAAATCAAGGTCTGGAAACTCCATCTGGGAAGTACTAAAGCAGCACAGATTCCTATGTAATATAAACTTGGATTTGGCTTACAAATGTGTTTTAAAAATGCATAATGAACATAGGCTCAGAATCTACTTCCAACATTACAAAAATGTTTTGATTTTAATAGGCATGTTCTCTTTCTATTAACCTACCATCCCGGACTATCTGCATCACTATATGATCAGCTGCATTCCCTTGCCTGAAAAATTAAGTGTGTATCCCTATTTCTCACTGAATCCCAGTATACTTTGGACAAGAGTCACGCGAACAGCTTTTTGCTTTGCTGGTTGACCACAGTGATTTTACACATATTCCTGACGCTCCAGAGCAGCAGTCCTCAGGGACAGGGGGGACACCCACAGGACAGGACCACCGAATGTCCAAGGAAAGGACAATTCGAACAGTTCTAACATTTTTGTTATTCACTTGACACAGTTGCAGCTCAATTTAACACATAGGCAAAGCTGTTGCAGGTGCATGGAATATGTACATTGTCTCCTAAACAAGTTTGATAACAGCTTCCTTATCACAATATGGCTATCTAAATTTTTGACTAAAGGGTGGCTTTGAAACCCACCATAAATGGGCTGTTTTGCTGAGAAAGGAGATATCAGACATGTACATTTTTTCTGTGAGGGGAAAAGTGCAGTATTTCACTGAGTCCATCCCAAAATTTAAGAAATTATAGTCCATCTGAGTGCACACAATTTTAACTATTGCTGCCCTTATACTTGAGTAGGGGTGCCTCATTAGGAAGCTAACAGCTGCAGTCACTGGTTATCAAAAAAACCACTGCTGAGGGTAAACTCTTCTTTAAAAGGAGCCATACCAATCAGCCTGGAGGCACTAGGGTGACACGTACAAGCAGTCTGATCAAAAGAAAAATGTAGAGAACTCAGGACAACAGACATCCTTTTGCAAGGAGGAGGAATATACATGGCTTCCTAGCACAATCCCTGGCAACAGACACCTGGATCTCCCATCAATAACAATAATATGTCCCAAAGAAGGAGGAAACATTTGGCCAATACAACATTTTCCTTTGACAGTGGTAATACGTCATTTTATTTGTTATGGTGACCGTTCCTGCAGCACCTATGTTGCAGGGAGCAGAAGTAAGACAATTCCTCTCTTTCAAAAATTGCCCCAGTTTTCAAGCAAGCACAAAAGAGTCTGTTCCAAGGCAGACTAATTTAGAGAAGTTGGAAAATTGCAACATGAAGTTTTGCCAAAAAACCTAGAAAGAGTATTTAGTCAAATTTTTTTGAAAAGATGAAAAATGTTTCAGAAAAACGTTTCTGATCCTTTCTATTCAGCTTCTTATTGACGTAAAAAATGAGTGGGCAGATTCAGTATGTTCTTTGCCAGTCTATTCTGTTCCCAATCTGTACGCAGTTCCTGTCCATCTTGGAGAAAGATGGATCAGACAGGAAAAACAAAAACAAAACAAAAAATGCTACAGATTTGTAAACGTCTACTTCCAATTTTAGTACTCCTGAAGACGTAGTAACCAATTGCCTTTACTAGTAATAAAATAAAACCCTCTTATCTGCTAAAGATGCACTACTTCCACTACCCCTGTCATCCTTCTGTTCTCTCAGGGCAGGACCTTCCCCGGACTGGTGATGGCAGGGATTGTGCCTCTCGCAAGGGTCACGTAACTCGGCAGCAAAACTGCTGGCTCTTATTGCACGGCTCCAATCTCTGCTGTTTGAAGCCTCCACACAATTATGATCTTCTTTTAACATAATTACCTTGATAAACTACATATTCATCTTTGGAATGCTCATCAGTAATGATTCCTGGTTCAATCCTTCTGTTTCTTGTTTCAAAACGTGTTGCCATCCAATGTATTTACTCATTTTCTGTTATTTCAAAAGGCTTCTCCAAAGTCACCACATGGTAGAATCAATAACAGGATTGCTCTACAAAAAAGATGCTTTTATATGCACAAATGGCTAGTTAATATAAAAATATACATCAATAATGTTTAAAAACATAAGGAAGGCTTACAGGTTTTCTAGGAACCAGTAAACATGACTACGCAATGCTGGTGGCTTCCTTTACGTGGACACCCAGAAAAACCCACCCCAAAAACTCAAACCAAAACAATCCCCCCACACATACATATATACTTAACTTTGCCCTGTAAAAGGTCTTCCCCTAGCCTATCTCTCGCTGCTCCTAAACAGTAGCCAGTAAAATATTTTTTCTTCACTGATTTGCAAAAGCTGTTTTTCCCAACTGGGTTCTTAAGCCGCACACCGCACCCTGTAAAAAATATTTAGCCTGATTTACAAAATCTATTTCTCTCCTTGGGCCTTTAAGCTGCTGTTGCAGAAGTGATAAAGGTGTTCTTATCTGGACTTTTATTGTTTCTGGGCCCCTTGCCACCTGTTTTTATTTTCTCCCTCTTCCACTTTCTTCTCATTTCTTTTGCACAGGCACCGCACTTATCCATCAGAGCTGATTCTGAGTAACAGAAGACATGCTTTCACATAATATCTAATCCATAACCAAGGGGTAGGAGGTAGCAATCCAAATTATATGCCTTGGCAGGAGGTAAATTTGATCAGAAAGTAACTTTAGAAAAATTTACAAATATTGTATTATAATTTTTATTATATCCAGTAGAATTTGAAAACGGATTAGCCTACGTTTAATTTGATGTCTTATATTCACAACCAAAACACTTCCCCCTCTGTCATCACTCCCTATGTCAATCAAGGTGCTCTTTATGAAAGCCCAAATGCGCTTGAGTTCACTTTGAGCCTCACACGGCTTTCATTTTTTCTTAAGTCTTCTCTTGTTTCATTACAGCACCTGATTTCAGAACCAAATTTCATATAAATTCAAATGGCTACCACTGTTATGAGCAACAATTACAAAGTTACCAATAATTTTGCAAACTACAGCCGAGGTCTCTATTTAGATGCAAGCTCACAGTGCTAAAGAAACAGTCCAGGCTACAGCAAACTACAATTTCAACAACTACCGAAACCCTGGGAAAAAAAGCAATGACCCGAAATCCTCAAATAAGCTCATTCATGCTCAAAAGCATAAATTGTTGCAACTGTGAATTAAAATGCTGTCCTAGAGATTAAATTTCAGGTGCAATCAAATGTACATATATTTAAATATAATCCAATTTAGCTTTATGTACTCGCAATTATTTTCTCCTCTCAAGCTATAATTGCTCTTTGAAGGTCTGCTTTTTGAATCATCCTGTTTGTCACTTGTCCTGTTGCATCTCCTCTGCTCTGGCCTGGTGAGCAGGGGGAGTGCGCCAGTACCCAGGCAGAACACGCCCACCCATAAGGCAAACTGCTACTTTATGACTAAGAGGATTCTAGATATCATGCTTCGAAGTGAACGTCAAAACCATTAAAAAATAACAAAGCCATTTAAGATGTATTTATATTTTTAATATTACATGCTTGGCCTACAGCCCTCTCCTACTATGTCAAAACTCAAATGTTCAAGTTGCCTTGTCACTATAAAAAAAAGTTCAAATATTAATGCTGCAGAAGGCCGTCCAGTTGTAGAAATGTTTAACTGCACTGTGCAGTGGCTGTAAGCCTTTAACCCCATGCAAGGCAATCCCACACGGGGCTCTGGGCCATGGGCAGTGCCATATGATGACAGATACCCAGTCTGCAGTCTGGGGCTGTGCAGAGCCCATCTTGCAGGAGGCTACTTGCACCTCATGTCTCAGAGCTAATAGCACCTTCAACATTACGTCATCATGGTTTCCTTTGACAGAAATGCATGCACTTCCTTTGTTTCAATCACAATCTGATTCACTGAAAAGCAAAACAAAATACCCCAATGCCCCAAAATTTTCACAAGCATTTTATTAAAAAGATGAAACCTGCCCGTAAAAAGAACATGCTACATGAAGCTTCTTTGCCCTTGTTTTTCCAGAGGAAAAACACCACCCTATCAAACGTATTTTGCATTTGTGCATGTCATGTTAATTATGCATGTGGTTTTGTCCATAAAATTCATGTATATCAGTGAGTACGTAACACAGGAGCAGAAACGGATATTAAAATGACAAACAATCAAAAAGCTAACACAAAATAATTCATCACTTGTCAGTGTGTTTCAACTAAAAGTTTACTCAAAGTACCCTCGTTTTTTATCTGATAGATCTACCTCCACTGTAACCTCAGATGAGATAATAAATGTGACTTAGGTATTTTTTTTCTTAGTATCTGTCCTCATTAATATATTCTACTTCAAAGGAATGGAATAGTTCATACAGAGTTCAAATGAATACGGTTTGATTTTGCAAAAAGTTTTTTTCTTTGAGTGTTGTCACTTACTGCATCACTTCAGCGTGAATTAAACATGAATTCATGATAAAATCACCAAAATGCAAAAACAAAGAGATGGTAGAGGGATCAAAGGCACCTTCTAGTTGCCAGAGAAACCAAAACAGCAAATGAATTTGAAGCACACAGTCCTCGCGCAATCTCCTAGGACAAGTGCATATGAAGTGTATGAAGAAACTCTTCATCTATGTATTTCAGCAGCAGAACTGAAATGAACAGAGAATAAATCCATTAATATTATGCTCAGATGGGTTAATAGTCATTGGATTAGTGGGCAGCACTTTTGAAAGGTGCTGTGGCAGGTCACTGAGAAGCAGCTCACACTGTCACTGTGCAAGTCAAGTGGGTACAAGAAATTCAGATCCAAGTTTTCAGAGTGCTATTAATCAGGAACACATCATTTGCATCAGTTCTGAGAGCCCAGAATTTTATTATATTAAAGAGTTCGGATTCACAGACTGTGAATATGAAGTGCAGCTTTCTAGACTGGGCATTCAAAAAACATCACCGCACAAAAAAGCGTGTAGTGTAGGACTGAATTTTTCTCAGGAGTTCTCACTTCCCCCATGCTCCTCTCTGCTATCCTCAGCTAGTGCGCAGAGGCTCCGAAGATGCCGCTTGTAATATTATTTTATGTAATATGGAACTTGTCCAGTCTACTTACTCATTTCACAAAGACGACAGACAAAATAGCATATGGTAATGATTTTCAGTCATGGCTGGCCTTGCTGGTATTTGAAAGGGGAAAGGCTCTGTATCCATTACTGGCTCCCTGAAAATCACATCCTCCAGGGAGTAAGAATTGTCCCCTTTGTTAGCTATTCTATTTCTCTGATTAATAATGATAGTTTTGATTTAAATATGGGCAAGAGGAGCAGCAAAGCGGAATCAGCATTATGAACTTATTAAAAGGCAACTAGCAGTGCAACGCTGCTCTGGGGGGGACCCAAAACCCCCCAGTGACCCACACATCCTACCACAGGAGCCACTCTGCAGATTTTACGAGACAATTAGGTGGTACATGCCTCTACAGAGAGGTCTCTGATGGGGTCAGAAAGAGGGGCGTGTCCCTCTGCTCCCTCCCTGGGGGCAGCCCTGGCTGTCAGGATGGGCTTTGGTTTCCCCCCCAGGTGCGGCTGCCACCTCCCAGGAAAGCCACTTCCCCAGCACTATGCCCCTGGACTGCTAGACCTCCCGTGGCTGCCCCATGGCTGGGAGCTCCCTGCCCCTGCATCATCCCACCTGCACCCATAGGGCTGCTGAAAGAAGCAAAACCTGGAGAGGTGGAAACCAACTGCAATGAGTCAGGACTTCTCCTAGAACAAGGGCAAGCTCCTTTGAGTATCCCAGGCAATGAGGAGGCATGTAGGAAAGACTCTGAATGCCCTGTCTGCCCCTAATTATCTGCTGTGGGTTCAAACATGATATTGTAAATTCTTGAATCATGAATATTGTTTATTTCAAAGCATAAAGGAAGGATAACATGCTAATGCTCTTTAGATCCTGTTTCAAGGAAGCAAAGAACCTAAGGCAAACATTTCTAAAGTTCACCTTAATGTAGCCTGTGCAGTACCCTTGAAGGACTAAACAGCACTGGCCCTGGCATATTCATCATTCTGTTCTTGTCACAGCACTTGATTGAATGTTTTTTCAGGAGGTAGAGATCAAAATGAACCAGAACTAATTGAAGGTATATTTAATAAAAGCATCATCATTGTAATGGGTATACAACTGCTACGCTAATGCTGAATAATGTTTAAGCTACTGAACAAGTCCATATTGTTTCACCTAATGGGATTCACCGATTACCAAATAATTAATTCTACTTAATTTTGCAACACCATGTGGAAATGTGAAACCCACTCATAAATTAATTAATGCTCAAGTCAATAAAAGAGCCAAGTGTCTGGGACTTACTACTGCTTCGCATGAAATCAATCAAGGTATTATCACTTACTTTGAGCCATACAGGATTGGTTTTGGTTCTTCAAGCATTTGGTCTAGTTATTACATTGTAATCATGTGTAATACATATCTGACAGACATGGGCAAACACTCAGCAGCCAAAGCTGCTCTGAACCTTGATACTCATCTTCAGTTACGCTGATGTCCCTTTTCACAACTTCAAAACTCTCTTACTTGCATTCTCACTATTTTTCCCACCCTGTCACATGCCCTTCATGTCCTGCACTTCTGGTCAGGACATTGAATTTGAAGATACTGTTACGGCTCCTTACTTTCCATTTTCCAGTTCAGTTGCACAGGCTATTGGCACATTTGTTGTGGTCACTGTTTACAGAGACAGGAAAGCAAATAGCCTAACGGGTCAATTCTTAAAATTCAACTATTCTTGAAAACAAACAAAACAAAAACAACAAAAGAGGAAATGAATTCACTACTGCCACAAGTCACAGTGTATATCCTCATTCCTGGAAACACCTTTGCAAGCAGCATCCAGCCTGGAGCCACTCTGACTTTAAATTGGTGTAAATTCAGCAAGTTGTCTCTAGGTTCATTTGTGTAGTCAGGGCTCTAATTATTATAAGTTAGGTGTGGCTTAGATTTCCTCCTCCTTCCTTTTTACCCTACATACTTCACAGCTGCTGGAATAGGCAGCACTTCATCTAATGAATAACAACTATTGGGCCTTATGTATGATCATGCAGACCTGGCAAATACAACCAGAGAGATTTCTGTAGTCCTTCCAAAACCAACCAAATTAACAAATATTAAAGAAAGTAAAAATCAGGGCATCAACATTAGTCTTTAAATAGGACAGGGTTAAAACTTGTAGCCCTCCCATTTAGAGAAAATAAATTAGAGCAAAGAAATGCTCTGATTAGACCTTTACCTATTCTTAAACATATGGAAAGGAACTGGCACCAGTCTTACGGTCAGCATTTATGGTCAATAATTAGGCTTCTTCCACATATGGCCTCCAGACCTCAAAGCACAGCCTTGCCAATAACACCAGAAGGTTTTCCCTTGCCCTCTTACATACAAAACCTGTGCTCCACAGAGATCAGGGCTCAGCTCTTGATAGTGCTGCCCTTGATGGTCTGTTTCAGAGGAAAGGGCAACCACAACCTCATGTTTTTTCAGAGGAGGGGACTTGTCAGGGTGAGGAAGAGAAGGCAGGAGAGCAGAAGGTTGCTAAGATGCAACAGCTGTCCCCAGGGCATGGTGTGGTGTTCAGTTCACTGCAAGGCCTGGGGTGCTCTAAGACAAGGTCCAGCTCCATGGCTTAATTCCTCTCCACCACCCCATCACCCTACAACAGCTGCATTTAAACTCTGTCTATATTTCCCATTCACAGTTTATGGATATTAAACCATTTAGACAAACATGTTTGCAAGATATTTGCCAGATCCTGAGCTATTCGAACAAAGTACTCAGCAGATTTCAAAAAGTGATACAAAAATATCGTACCTGGACCCCACTCCGAAGCCCATTAAGCACAAAGCCATTGCACACATTTGAAAAGTCTGAAGGTAACTGGAGAAAGCGGTATCTAGACTATGGCCTGCTTTGGTGGAGAAGCTGTTGACATGGCACAGCAGACACTGAAGCAGGAGGGCAAACCATAAGTGATTCCTTACCCAGACATCCTGAAGTGCTGGCAGAGAGAGTGCCAAAAGCATGCCAAAGAGTGTAGCCAAATGCTGCTACTTTCATTTAATCTCTCTATGTAAACCAAAAAAGCTTTCAATCAAGCATTTGAACAAGCACTTGAGTTCCTCATTCAATCTCACAATTCCTGTAAAAAAGTCTTTTTAGGGTCCCCACTATTTAAAAAAAAAAAAATAAACATAGGAAAGCATTTGCTGGTGATCTTTATTTCTCCCTCCACACCCAGAAAACTAAGTCTTCTTGGAACCCTTATGGATAACAGACAAATGCCAGAATTCTGCAAATTGCTCTCCTTCTGCCCTTCAATGCTAGCAAAAAGCCATTCAGATCCCTTCTACATGGCTGACTTGCCTTAATTAAAGCATGGGCCTCAAGGAATGGAAACCTGAAAAGTTAAAGCTTGTTAAAAATGCTAGAGCCAAGATAATGCAGCAATCAGTGCTACATAATGAGTTAGACCACAGTTCCAACATCATGTATGAACATTGTACAAATGACACAATTATTTGCAAATTATTTTTTTAAAAAAAGAAAGCAAAACCCCCAAGCCCCAGAAAACTGACATGAATAAGCTACATTTTACTCATGTGCACCTTAAAAGAAAAGTAAGAGAGATTTCCCATAAGATGTAGAAAAACTACTAAGGTTTTCAGGTGTCTATCTCCTTCTGGTAACTTGACACTTCTTTTTCATTTCTAACATCCAATCAGTCCTAAATCAGAAACAGACAAGCAGCACAATAGGTGGCAAAAAACATCTAGAAGGTGAGATAACTCCAAAGGAGTGAGCTGGTTATGGCAAATGGCCGTTAAATTGGAAAAAGGAAGTGAAAATGGAAATAATCAACTCCAACCTGGCCTAGAAAGCAGACAGAAAGTCAGAGCACATCCAGTCTCTCTGACTGTCCTGGTCTGTACTGACAACACATCAAAGGAGGAGTAAAAGGCTATGATGAATACTTTTCCTTTTTTCTTTTAAACAAGAGACCGTATAAATCTTCCTGATTCCTCCCTCTTACACTGACCATAGAAATTTTGGAAGAATGGCTCTGCAAGATCCCCTAAAATACTCACAGAACAGGAAAATGAAAAGACTATTGCAGGTTACTTGATGGGATCCCAAGACAGGTTGCAATTGTCTTGGGTTTTACAAGCATTATCCAAAGCCAAATGTTCCCTAAAGCATTTGCAATCCAAATAGGCAATACCTGAGAAGTAAAGATTACTAAACCCATCTTAAAGTGGGAAGACTGGGGTAATTCAGTAGTTTATCTGGAGCATCTGTGAGCAGAACACATATGGAACTAAGATTCCTGTCTCCATTAATCACAAAACCATCCTTCCTCATAAACTTGTTTTTAATTCCATTATTTCTCTTTTTCTCCTGTACTATCCCTTCCATAATATTAATTGTACTAATAAGCAGTAGTAGATAAGTGTATTAATTTACAGTTTAATTAACTCTTTAAATTAATCTGTAAAGAAATTGTTCTACAAGGCAAATAACTATTAACTGTCCTTTGAAAGTGAGTGGATTCACTCCACCTAACAGAACTTTTCTCTGGCCCCACATATTTCCTAAACTGATGTCGTATTTCCTCTCAGTCCATGAGATTTATAGCAGGGGTTTAGGATGGCTAATGAACATAATATATAGAGCTGGATTCTGTTCTGAGGGAGAGAGGTGAAATATCTCACACACGGGTCAGGGACATGTGAAAGGGATGCAAGACTCCTCATCATTGTATCTGTAATTCAGTTCAGTCCCTACAGAGTCCCATTCAAAGCCTGTGGAAATTGGTGGACGTCTTTCAATTGACCTCAATTTTTATATCAGGCCAAGGTCTATGGGAATAAAAAATGGCAGACTAATTCACAACTAAAATCTGCTCTCAGAGTCCCTGATTGCTTAAGGAAAGTAAATAGCCAGTGCTTGATTAATGCAATTATTCATCACGTACAGGGCATTAAAACCCAGCATTGCTAACATCTTGGCACAGATCTGAATTAGCCCAGACTCCCCAATGAGATGCCCATCTTCTTCAAATGCAGAGAGGTTATGAAGAGCCCTTCCTCCAGTCTGAGAACTGCTTAGCATACACCAATAAACACACAGGCTGGTATCAGCCCGCAGCTTCCTCCAAGGGAATACTGCCTTGGTGTCTGGTACACTCAAGTGCTGCTTTCCCCTGGGTGTGTGTGGGTGTGCACGTGCATGCCTGCATGTGTGAGGTTTACGTCCTATTAATGCTATTCACAGTCATAAAATATTTATTGCAATACAGAGGCGCTGAGAAGGTCAGAGGCTTGCATTAGGTTTAGCAGACTTCATAATTACTACGAGGTGTTTTTAAATAATTTGCCTCTAACTTTTTGTTTGTTGAGGAAAAGAAATAATTTCTTTTCCTATAACAGCTGTGTTCAAATTAATTGCAATCCTCTCTCTTTCGCCTCTTCTTTCACTTCTCATCTGCCCACATGTATGCACATGTGCACATGCACACTTGCTCTCTCTCAAGCTGGTTTTGCTCAGTGGCTGTCCTGGGCATACTGGAAGGTTGGAATTATTTTGTGCAGAGAACAAGTTCCCCTTTTTGAGTTAAAACACATATGGGGCTTCTCGCTAATGATGTTTAGTCAATGAGGCCCTGCATAAAATCAGGAGCCACACCATATATCTTAATGAATTGCACAGGAAGAAGTCTACCTTTGTTTAAAGGGAGTGACATTCACTCCATACCAATTAAATTACATATATTGGACAGTATATCATGCCTTTGCTGATATAAATTAGAAAAGCATCATTAATTCCAGAATATTCATAGCTATAATGGATAATACAGTATAAATAATTAAGGTAGAGAAGTAGCTTTGCTTTGTTTTAATTATTGAAATCACTAGAATCATGCTGATCTACAGGAGTTAGTTCTCTTTCCTTTGCAAAGGTTAACAGTTTAGTATACTTTGAACTAAAACTGATGAGGGGATCGAGTGCACCCTCAGTCAGTTTGCAGATGACACCAAGTTGGGTGGGAGTGTTGATCTGCTCGAGGGTAGGGAGGCTCTGCAGAGAGACCTGGACAGGCTGGAGCGATGGGCTGAGGCCAACTGGAGGAGTTTCAATAAGGCCAAATGCCGGGTGCTGCCCTTGGGCCACAACAACCCCCAGCAGCGCTACAGGCTTGGGGAGGAGTGGCTGGAGAGCTGCCAGTCAGAGAGGGACCTGGGGGTGTTGACTGACAGCCGGCTGAACATGAGCCAGCAGTGTGCCCAGGTGGCCAAGAAGGCCAATGGCATCCTGGCTTGTGTCAGAAATAGCGTGGCCAGCAGGGACAGGGAAGGGATCTGTAATGGTTTAGCCCCTGCCGGGGTCTGAGACCACGCGGCCGCTGCCCCTCCCCCACAAAGGGAGTGAAATACAAAGCCCCAAGACTGAAATAAGGAAAGGTTT
>JASWHU010000713.1:0-31400 GCA_030819815.1 Strix occidentalis | reverse complement strand
GAGGAGGAAGAGAGAGGAGGAAGAGAGAGGAGGAGGAGAGAGGAGGAAGAGAGAGGAGGAAGAGAGAGGAGGAATAGAGAGGAAGAGGAGAGAGGAGGAAGAGAGAGGAGGAAGAGAGAGGAGGAAGAGAGTGGAGGAGGAGAGAGAATGAGGAGAGAGGACGACGAGACTGTAGGAAGACAGAGGAGGAAGAGAGAGGAGGAAGAGAGAGGAGGAAGAGAGAGGAGGAAGATAGAGGAGGAGTAGAAAGGAGGAAGAGAGAGGAGGAAGAGAGAGGAGAAAGAGAGAGGAGGAAGAGAGAGGTGGAAGAGAGAGGACGAGGAGAGAGGAGGAAGAGAGAGGAGCAAGAGAGAGGAGGAAGAGAGAGGAGGAAGAGAGAGGAGGATGAGAGAGGAGGAAGAGAGAGGAGGAAGACAGAGGATGAGGAGAGAGGAGGAAGAGAGAGGAGGAAGAGAGAGGAGGAAGAGAGAGGAGGAGGAGAGAGGAGGAAGAGAGAGGAGGAAGAGAGAGGAGGAATAGAGAGGAAGAGGAGAGAGGAGGAAGAGAGAGGAGGAAGAGAGAGGAGGAAGAGAGTGGAGGAGGAGAGAGAATGAGGAGAGAGGACGACGAGACTGTAGGAAGACAGAGGAGGAAGAGAGAGGAGGAAGAGAGAGGAGGAAGAGAGAGGAGGAAGATAGAGGAGGAGGAGAAAGGAGGAAGAGAGAGGAGGAAGAGAGAGGAGAAAGAGAGAGGAGGAAGAGAGAGGAGGAGGAGAGAGGAGGAAGAGAGAGGACGAACAGAGAGGAAGAGGAGAGAGGAGGAAGAGAGAGGATGAGGAGAGAGGAGGAAGAGAGAGGAGGAAGATAGAGGAGGAAGAGAGAGGAGGAGGAGAGAGGAGGAAGAGAGAGGAGGAAGAGAAAGGAGGAAGAGAGAGGAGGAAGAGAGAGGACGAGGAGAGAGGAGGAAGAGAGAGGACGAACAGAGAGGAAGAGGAGAGAGGAGGAAGAGGGAGGAGGAAGAGAGAGGAGGAAGAGAGAGGATGAGGAGAGAGGAGGAAGAGAGAGTAGGAAGACAGAGGAGGAGGAGAGAGGAGGAAGAGAGAGGTGCAAGAGAGAGGAGGAAGAGAGAGGAGGAAGAGAATGGAGGAGGAGAGAGGAGGAAGAGAGAGGAGGAAGAGGGAGGAGGAAGA
Source organism: Strix occidentalis (assembly GCA_030819815.1). NCBI lineage: Eukaryota > Metazoa > Chordata > Aves > Strigiformes > Strigidae > Strix > Strix occidentalis. The sequence continues at coordinate 30,232 of JASWHU010000713.1, read as the reverse complement.
GAGAGGAGGAAGAGAGAGGAGGAGGAGAGAGGAGGAGGAGAGAGGAGGAAGAGAGAGGAGGAAGAGAGAGGAGGAAGAGAGAGGAGGAAGAGAGAGGACGAGGAGAGAGGAGGAAGAGAGAGGAGGAGGAGAGAGGAGGAAGAGAGAGGAGGAAGAGAGAGGAGGAATAGAGAGGAAGAGGAGAGAGGAGGAAGAGAGAGGAGGAAGAGAGAGGAGGAAGAGAGTGGAGGAGGAGAGAGAATGAGGAGAGAGGACGACGAGACTGTAGGAAGACAGAGGAGGAAGAGAGAGGAGGAAGAGAGAGGAGGAAGAGAGAGGAGGAAGATAGAGGAGGAGAAGAAAGGAGGAAGAGAGAGGAGGAAGAGAGAGGAGAAAGAGAGAGGAGGAAGAGAGAGGAGGAGGAGAGAGGAGGAAGAGAGAGGACGAACAGAGAGGAAGAGGAGAGAGGAGGAAGAGAGAGGATGAGGAGAGAGGAGGAAGAGAGAGGAGGAAGATAGAGGAGGAAGAGAGAGGAGGAGGAGAGAGGAGGAAGAGAGAGGAGGAAGAGAGAGGAGGAAGAGAGAGGAGGAAGAGAGAGGACGAGGAGAGAGGAGGAAGAGAGAGGACGAACAGAGAGGAAGAGGAGAGAGGAGGAAGAGGGAGGAGGAAGAGAGAGGAGGAAGAGAGAGGATGAGGAGAGAGGAGGAAGAGAGAGTAGGAAGACAGAGGAGGAGGAGAGAGGAGGAAGAGAGAGGTGCAAGAGAGAGGAGGAAGAGAGAGGAGGAAGAGAATGGAGGAGGAGAGAGGAGGAAGAGAGAGGAGGAAGAGGGAGGAGGAAGAGAGAGGAGGAAGAGAGAGGAGGAGGAGAGAGGAGGAGGAGAGAGGAGGAAGAGAGAGGAGGAAGAGAGAGGAGGAAGAGAGAGGAGGAAGAGAGAGGACGAGGAGAGAGGAGGAAGAGAGAGGAGGCAGAGAGAGGAAGAGGAGAGATGAGGAAGAGAGAGGAGCAAGAGAGAGGAAGAGAGAGGAGGAGGAGAGAGGAGGAAGAGAGCGGAGGAAGAGAGAGGAGGAAGACAGAGGAGGAAGAGAGAGGAGGAAGAGAGAGGAAGAGGAGAGAGGTTGAAGAGAGAGGAGGTAGAGAGAGGAAGAGGAGAGAGGAGGAAGAGAGAGGAGGAAGATAGAGGAGGAGGAGAGAGGAGGAAGAGAGAGGAGGAAGAGAGAGGAGGAAGAGAGAGGACGAGGAGAGAGGAGGAAGAGAGAGGAGGAAGATAGAGGAGGAGGAGAGAGGAGGAAGAGAGAGGAGGAAGAGAGAGGAGGAAGAGAGAGGAGGAAGAGAGAGGACGAGGAGAGAGGAGGAAGAGAGAGGAGGAAGAGAGAGGAGGAGGAGAGATGTGGAAGAGAGAGGAGGTAGAGAGAGGAAGAGGACAGATGAGAAAGAGAGAGGAGCAAGAGAGAGGAGGAAGAGAGAGGAGGAAGAGAGAGGAGGAGGAGAGAGGAGGAAGAGAGAGGAGGAAGAGAGAGGAGGAAGAGAGAGGAGGAAGAGAGAGGACGAGGAGAGAGGAGTAAGAGAGAGGAGGAAGAGAGAGGAGGAGGAGAGAGGTGGAAGAGAGAGGAGGTAGAGAGAGGAAGAGGAGAGATGAGGAAGAGAGAGGAGCAAGAGAGAGGAGGAAGAGAGAGGAGGAAGAGAGAGGAGGAGGAGAGAGGAGGAAGAGAGAGGAGGAAGAGAGAGGAGGAAGAGAGAGGAGGAAGAGAGAGGACGAGGAGAGAGGAGGAATAGAGAGGAAGATGAGAGAGGAGGAAGAGAGAGGAGGAAGATAGAGGAGGAGGAGAGAGGAGGAAGAGAGAGGAGGAAGAGAGAGGAGGAAGAGAGAGGAGGAAGAGAGAGGACGAGGAGAGAGGAGTAAGAGAGAGGAGGAAGAGAGAGGAGGAGGAGAGAGGTGGAAGAGAGAGGAGGTAGAGAGAGGAAGAGGAGAGATGAGGAAGAGAGAGGAGCAACAGAGAGGAGGAAGAGAGAGGAGGAAGAGAGAGGAGGAGGAGAGAGGAGGAAGAGAGAGGAGGAAGAGAGAGGAGGAAGAGAGAGGAGGAAGAGAGAGGACGAGGAGAGAGGAGGAATAGAGAGGAAGATGAGAGAGGAGGAAGAGAGAGGAGGAAGATAGAGGAGGAGGAGAGAGGAGGAAGAGAGAGGAGGAAGAGAGAGGAGGAAGAGAGAGGAGGAAGAGAGAGGACGAGGAGAGAGGAGGAAGAGAGAGGAGGAAGAGAGAGGACGAATAGAGAGGAAGAGGAGAGAGGAGGAAGAGAGAGGAGGAGGAGGGAGGAGGAAGAGAGAGGAGGAAGATAGAGGAGGAGGAGATAGGAGGAAGAGAGAGGAGGAAGAGAGAGGAGGAAGAGAGGAGGAAGAGAGAGGACGAGGAGAGACGAGGAAGAGAGAGGAGGAAGAGAGAGGAGGAGGAGAGATGTGGAAGAGAGAGGAGGTAGAGAGAGGAAGAGGAGAGATGAGGAAGAGAGAGGAGCAAGAGAGAGGAGGAAGAGAGAGGAGGAAGAGAGAGGAGGAGGAGAGAGGAGCAAGAGAGAGGAGGAAGAGAGAGGAGGAAGAGAGAGGAAGAGGAGAGATGAGGAAGAGAGAGGAGCAAGAGAGAGGAAGAGAGAGGAGGAGGAGAGAGGGGGAAGAGAGAGGAGGAAGAGAGAGGAGGAATAGTGAGGAGGAAGAGAGAGGAGGAAGAGAGAGGAGAAAGAGAGAGGAGGAGGAGAGAGGAGGAAGAGAGAGGAGGAAGAGAGAGGAGGAAGAGAGAGGAGGAAGAGAGAGGAGGAAGAGAGAGGAGGAGGAGAGAGGAGGAAGAGAGAGGAGGAAGAGAGAGGAGGAGGAGAGAGGAGGAAGAGAGAGGAGGAAGAGAGAGGAGGAATAGTGAGGAGGAAGAGAGAGGAAGAAGAGAGAGGAGGAAGAGAGAGGAGGAGGAGAGAGGAGGAAGAGAGAGGAGGAAGAGAGAGGAGGAAGAGAGAGGAGGAAGAGAGAGGAGGAAGAGAGAGGAGGAGGAGAGAGGAGAAAGAGAGAGGAGGAGGAGAGAGGAGGAAGAGAGAGGAGGAAGAGAGAGGAGGAAGAGAGAGGAGGAAGAGAGAGGAGGAAGAGAGAGGAGGAGGAGAGAGGAGGAAGAGAGAGGAGGAAGAGAGAGGAGGAGGAGAGAGGAGGAAGAGAGAGGAGGAAGAGAGAGGAGGAATAGTGAGGAGGAAGAGAGAGGAAGAAGAGAGAGGAGGAAGAGAGAGGAGGAGGAGAGAGGAGGAAGAGAGAGGAGGAAGAGAGAGGAGGAAGAGAGAGGAGGAAGAGAGAGGACGAGGAGAGAGGAAGAGGAGAGAGGAGGAAGAGAGAGGAGGAAGATAGATGAGGAAGAGAGAGGAGGAATAGAGAGGAGGAAGAGAGAGGAGGAAGAGGGAGGAGGAAGAGAGAGGAGGAGAGAGGTGGAAGAGAGAGGAGGTAGAGAGAGGAAGAGGAGAGATGAGGAAGAGAGAGGAGCAAGAGAGAGGAGGAAGAGAGAGGAGGAAGAGAGAGGAAGAGGAGAGAGGTTGAAGAGAGAGGAGGTAGAGAGAGGAAGAGGAGAGAGGAGGAAGAGAGAGGAGGAAGATAGAGGAGGAGGAGAGAGGAGGAAGAGAGAGGAGGAAGAGAGAGGACGAGGAGAGAGGAGGAAGAGAGAGGAGGAAGAGAGAGGAGGAAGATAGAGGAGGAGGAGAGAGGAGGAAGAGAGAGGAGGAAGAGAGAGGAGGAAGAGAGTGGAGGAAGAGAGAGGACGAGGAGAGAGGAGGAAGAGAGAGGAGGAAGAGAGAGGAGGAGGAGAGATGTGGAAGAGAGAGGAGGTAGAGAGAGGAAGAGGAGAGATGAGGAAGAGAGAGGAGCAAGAGAGAGGAGGAAGAGAGAGGAGGAAGAGAGAGGAGGAGGAGAGAGGAGGAAGAGAGAGGAGGAAGAGAGAGGAGGAAGAGAGAGGAGGAAGAGAGAGGACGAGGAGAGAGGAGGAAGAGAGAGGAGGAAGAGAGAGGAGGAGGAGAGAGGTGGAAGAGAGAGGAGGTAGAGAGAGGAAGAGGAGAGATGAGGAAGAGAGAGGAGCAAGAGAGAGGAGGAAGAGAGAGGAGGAAGAGAGAGGAGGAGGAGAGAGGAGGAAGAGAGAGGAGGAAGAGAGAGGAGGAAGAGAGAGGAGGAAGAGAGAGGACGAGGAGAGAGGAGGAATAGAGAGGAAGAGGAGAGAGGAGGAAGAGAGAGGAGGAAGATAGAGGAGGAGGAGAGAGGAGGAAGAGAGAGGAGGAAGGGAGAGGAATAAGAGAGAGGAGGAGGAGAGAGGAGGAAGAGAGAGGAGGAAGAGAGAGGAGGAAGAGAGAGGTGGAAGAGAGAGGACGAGGAGAGAGGAGGAAGAGAGAGGAGCAAGAGAGAGGAGGAAGAGAGAGGAGGAAGAGAGAGGAGGATGAGAGAGGATGAGGAGAGAGGAGGAAGAGAGAGGAGGAAGAGAGAGGAGGAAGAGAGAGGAGGAGGAGAGAGGAGGAAGAGAGAGGAGGAAGAGAGAGGAGGAATAGAGAGGAAGAGGAGAGAGGAGGAAGAGAGAGGAGGAAGAGAGAGGAGGAAGAGAGTGGAGGAGGAGAGAGAATGAGGAGAGAGGACGACGAGACTGTAGGAAGACAGAGGAGGAAGAGAGAGGAGGAAGAGAGAGGAGGAAGAGAGAGGAGGAAGATAGAGGAGGAGGAGAAAGGAGGAAGAGAGAGGAGGAAGAGAGAGGAGAAAGAGAGAAGAGGAAGAGAGAGGAGGAGGAGAGAGGAGGAAGAGAGAGGACGAACAGAGAGGAAGAGGAGAGAGGAGGAAGAGAGAGGATGAGGAGAGAGGAGGAAGAGAGAGGAGGAAGATAGAGGAGGAAGAGAGAGGAGGAGGAGAGAGGGGGAAGATAGAGGAGGAAGAGAGAGGAGGAATAGTGAGGAGGAAGAGAGAGGAAGAAGAGAGAGGAGGAAGAGAGAGGAGGAAGAGAGAGGAGGAAGAGAGAGGAGGAATAGTGAGGAGGAAGAGAGAGGAGGAAGAGAGAGGAGAAAGAGAGAGGAGGAGGAGAGAGGAGGAAGAGAGAGGAGGAAGAGAGAGGAGGAAGAGAGAGGAGGAAGAGAGAGGAGGAAGAGAGAGGAGGAGGAGAGAGGAGGAAGAGAGAGGAGGAAGAGAGAGGAGGAGGAGAGAGGAGGAAGAGAGAGGAGGAAGAGAGAGGAGGAATAGTGAGGAGGAAGAGAGAGGAAGAAGAGAGAGGAGGAAGTGAGAGGAGGAGGAGAGAGGAGGAAGAGAGAGGAGGAAGAGAGAGGAGGAAGAGAGAGGAGGAAGAGAGAGGACGAGGAGAGAGGAAGAGGAGAGAGGAGGAAGAGAGAGGAGGAAGATAGAGGAGGAAGAGAGAGGAGGAATAGAGAGGAGGAAGAGAGAGGAGGAAGAGGGAGGAGGAAGAGAGAGGAGGAGAGAGGTGGAAGAGAGAGGAGGTAGAGAGAGGAAGAGGAGAGATGAGGAAGAGAGAGGAGCAAGAGAGAGGAGGAAGAGAGAGGAGGAAGAGAGAGGAAGAGGAGAGAGGTTGAAGAGAGAGGAGGTAGAGAGAGGAAGAGGAGAGAGGAGGAAGAGAGAGGAGGAAGATAGAGGAGGAGGAGAGAGGAGGAAGAGAGAGGAGGAAGAGAGAGGACGAGGAGAGAGGAGGAAGAGAGAGGAGGAAGATAGAGGAGGAGGAGAGAGGAGGAAGAGAGAGGAGGAAGAGAGAGGAGGAAGAGAGTGGAGGAAGAGAGAGGACGAGGAGAGAGGAGGAAGAGAGAGGAGGAAGAGAGAGGAGGAGGAGAGATGTGGAAGAGAGAGGAGGTAGAGAGAGGAAGAGGAGAGATGAGGAAGAGAGAGGAGCAAGAGAGAGGAGGAAGAGAGAGGAGGAAGAGAGAGGAGGAGGAGAGAGGAGGAAGAGAGAGGAGGAAGAGAGAGGAGGAAGAGAGAGGAGGAAGAGAGAGGACGAGGAGAGAGGAGGAAGAGAGAGGAGGTAGAGAGAGGAAGAGGAGAGATGAGGAAGAGAGAGGAGCAAGAGAGAGGAGGAAGAGAGAGGAGGAAGAGAGAGGAGGAGGAGAGAGGAGGAAGAGAGAGGAGGAAGAGAGAGGAGGAAGAGAGAGGAGGAAGAGAGAGGACGAGGAGAGAGGAGGAAGAGAGAGGAAGAGGAGAGAGGAGGAAGAGAGAGGAGGAAGATAGAGGAGGAGGAGAGAGGAGGAAGAGAGAGGAGGAAGGGAGAGGAATAAGAGAGAGGAGGAGGAGAGAGGACGAAGAGAGAGGAGGAAGAGAGAGGAGGAAGAGAGAGGTGGAAGAGAGAGGACGAGGAGAGAGGAGGAAGAGAGAGGAGCAAGAGAGAGGAGGAAGAGAGAGGAGGAAGAGAGAGGAGGATGAGAGAGGAGGAAGAGAGAGGAGGAAGAGAGAGGATGAGGAGAGAGGAGGAAGAGAGAGGAGGAAGAGAGAGGAGGAAGAGAGAGGAGGAGGAGAGAGGAGGAAGAGAGAGGAGGAAGAGAGAGGAGGAATAGAGAGGAAGAGGAGAGAGGAGGAAGAGAGAGGAGGAAGAGAGAGGAGGAAGAGAGTGGAGGAGGAGAGAGAATGAGGAGAGAGGACGACGAGACTGTAGGAAGACAGAGGAGGAAGAGAGAGGAGGAAGAGAGAGGAGGAAGAGAGAGGAGGAAGATAGAGGAGGAGGAGAAAGGAGGAAGAGAGAGGAGGAAGAGAGAGGAGAAAGAGAGAGGAGGAAGAGAGAGGAGGAGGAGAGAGGAGGAAGAGAGAGGACGAACAGAGAGGAAGAGGAGAGAGGAGGAAGAGAGAGGATGAGGAGAGAGGAGGAAGAGAGAGGAGGAAGATAGAGGAGGAAGAGAGAGGAGGAAGATAGAGGAGGAAGAGAGAGGAGGAAGAGAGAGGAGGAAGAGAGAGGAGGAAGAGAGAGGAGGAAGAGAGAGGAGGAAGAGAGAGGACGAGGAGAGAGGAGGAAGAGAGAGGACGAACAGAGAGGAAGAGGAGAGAGGAGGAAGAGAGAGGATGAGGAGAGAGGAGGAAGAGAGAGTAGGAAGAGAGAGGACGAGGAGAGAGGAGGAAGAGAGAGGAGGAAGATAGAGGAGGAGGAGAGAGGAGGAAGAGAGAGGAGGAAGAGAGAGGAGGAAGAGAGTGGAGGAAGAGAGAGGACGAGGAGAGAGGAGGAAGAGAGAGGAGGAAGAGAGAGGAGGAGGAGAGATGTGGAAGAGAGAGGAGGTAGAGAGAGGAAGAGGAGAGATGAGGAAGAGAGAGGAGCAAGAGAGAGGAGGAAGAGAGAGGAGGAAGAGAGAGGAGGAGGAGAGAGGAGGAAGAGAGAGGAGGAAGAGAGAGGAGGAAGAGAGAGGAGGAAGAGAGAGGACGAGGAGAGAGGAGGAAGAGAGAGTAGGAAGAGAGAGGAGGAGGAGAGAGGTGGAAGCGAGAGGAGGTAGAGAGAGGAAGAGGAGAGATGAGGAAGAGAGAGGAGCAAGAGAGAGGAGGAAGAGAGAGGAGGAAGAGAGAGGAGGAGGAGAGAGGAGGAAGAGAGAGGAGGAAGAGAGAGGAGGAAGAGAGAGGAGGAAGAGAGAGGACGAGGAGAGAGGAGGAATAGAGAGGAAGAGGAGAGAGGAGGAAGAGAGAGGAGGAAGATAGAGGAGGAGGAGAGAGGAGGAAGAGAGAGGAGGAAGGGAGAGGAATAAGAGAGAGGAGGAGGAGAGAGGAGGAAGAGAGAGGAGGAAGAGAGAGGAGGAAGAGAGAGGTGGAAGAGAGAGGACGAGGAGAGAGGAGGAAGAGAGAGGAGCAAGAGAGAGGAGGAAGAGAGAGGAGGAAGAGAGAGGAGGATGAGAGAGGAGGAAGAGAGAGGAGGAAGAGAGAGGATGAGGAGAGAGGAGGAAGAGAGAGGAGGAAGAGAGAGGAGGAAGAGAGAGGAGGAGGAGAGAGGAGGAAGAGAGAGGAGGAAGAGAGAGGAGGAATAGAGAGGAAGAGGAGAGAGGAGGAAGAGAGAGGAGGAAGAGAGAGGAGGAAGAGAGTGGAGGAGGAGAGAGAATGAGGAGAGAGGACGACGAGACTGTAGGAAGACAGAGGAGGAAGAGAGAGGAGGAAGAGAGAGGAGGAAGAGAGAGGAGGAAGATAGAGGAGGAGGAGAAAGGAGGAAGAGAGAGGAGGAAGAGAGAGGAGAAAGAGAGAGGAGGAAGAGAGAGGAGGAGGAGAGAGGAGGAAGAGAGAGGACGAACAGAGAGGAAGAGGAGAGAGGAGGAAGAGAGAGGATGAGGAGAGAGGAGGAAGAGAGAGGAGGAAGATAGAGGAGGAAGAGAGAGGAGGAGGAGAGAGGGGGAAGATAGAGGAGGAAGAGAGAGGAGGAATAGTGAGGAGGAAGAGAGAGGAAGAAGAGAGAGGAGGAAGAGAGAGGAGGAAGAGAGAGGAGGAAGAGAGAGGAGGAATAGTGAGGAGGAAGAGAGAGGAGGAAGAGAGAGGAGAAAGAGAGAGGAGGAGGAGAGAGGAGGAAGAGAGAGGAGGAAGAGAGAGGAGGAAGAGAGAGGAGGAAGAGAGAGGAGGAAGAGAGAGGAGGAGGAGAGAGGAGGAAGAGAGAGGAGGAAGAGAGAGGAGGAGGAGAGAGGAGGAAGAGAGAGGAGGAGGAGAGAGGAGGAATAGTGAGGAGGAAGAGAGAGGAAGAAGAGAGAGGAGGAAGTGAGAGGAGGAGGAGAGAGGAGGAAGAGAGAGGAGGAAGAGAGAGGAGGAAGAGAGAGGAGGAAGAGAGAGGACGAGGAGAGAGGAAGAGGAGAGAGGAGGAAGAGAGAGGAGGAAGATAGAGGAGGAAGAGAGAGGAGGAATAGAGAGGAGGAAGAGAGAGGAGGAAGAGGGAGGAGGAAGAGAGAGGAGGAGAGAGGTGGAAGAGAGAGGAGGTAGAGAGAGGAAGAGGAGAGATGAGGAAGAGAGAGGAGCAAGAGAGAGGAGGAAGAGAGAGGAGGAAGAGAGAGGAAGAGGAGAGAGGTTGAAGAGAGAGGAGGTAGAGAGAGGAAGAGGAGAGAGGAGGAAGAGAGAGGAGGAAGATAGAGGAGGAGGAGAGAGGAGGAAGAGAGAGGAGGAAGAGAGAGGACGAGGAGAGAGGAGGAAGAGAGAGGAGGAAGATAGAGGAGGAGGAGAGAGGAGGAAGAGAGAGGAGGAAGAGAGAGGAGGAAGAGAGTGGAGGAAGAGAGAGGACGAGGAGAGAGGAGGAAGAGAGAGGAGGAAGAGAGAGGAGGAGGAGAGATGTGGAAGAGAGAGGAGGTAGAGAGAGGAAGAGGAGAGATGAGGAAGAGAGAGGAGCAAGAGAGAGGAGGAAGAGAGAGGAGGAAGAGAGAGGAGGAGGAGAGAGGAGGAAGAGAGAGGAGGAAGAGAGAGGAGGAAGAGAGAGGAGGAAGAGAGAGGACGAGGAGAGAGGAGGAAGAGAGAGGAGGTAGAGAGAGGAAGAGGAGAGATGAGGAAGAGAGAGGAGCAAGAGAGAGGAGGAAGAGAGAGGAGGAAGAGAGAGGAGGAGGAGAGAGGAGGAAGAGAGAGGAGGAAGAGAGAGGAGGAAGAGAGAGGACGAGGAGAGAGGAGGAATAGAGAGGAAGAGGAGAGAGGAGGAAGAGAGAGGAGGAAGATAGAGGAGGAGGAGAGAGGAGGAAGAGAGAGGAGGAAGGGAGAGGAATAAGAGAGAGGAGGAGGAGAGAGGACGAAGAGAGAGGAGGAAGAGAGAGGAGGAAGAGAGAGGTGGAAGAGAGAGGACGAGGAGAGAGGAGGAAGAGAGAGGAGCAAGAGAGAGGAGGAAGAGAGAGGAGGAAGAGAGAGGAGGATGAGAGAGGAGGAAGAGAGAGGAGGAAGAGAGAGGATGAGGAGAGAGGAGGAAGAGAGAGGAGGAAGAGAGAGGAGGAAGAGAGAGGAGGAGGAGAGAGGAGGAAGAGAGAGGAGGAAGAGAGAGGAGGAATAGAGAGGAAGAGGAGAGAGGAGGAAGAGAGAGGAGGAAGAGAGAGGAGGAAGAGAGTGGAGGAGGAGAGAGAATGAGGAGAGAGGACGACGAGACTGTAGGAAGACAGAGGAGGAAGAGAGAGGAGGAAGAGAGAGGAGGAAGAGAGAGGAGGAAGATAGAGGAGGAGGAGAAAGGAGGAAGAGAGAGGAGGAAGAGAGAGGAGAAAGAGAGAGGAGGAAGAGAGAGGAGGAGGAGAGAGGAGGAAGAGAGAGGACGAACAGAGAGGAAGAGGAGAGAGGAGGAAGAGAGAGGATGAGGAGAGAGGAGGAAGAGAGAGGAGGAAGATAGAGGAGGAAGAGAGAGGAGGAAGATAGAGGAGGAAGAGAGAGGAGGAAGAGAGAGGAGGAAGAGAGAGGAGGAAGAGAGAGGAGGAAGAGAGAGGAGGAAGAGAGAGGACGAGGAGAGAGGAGGAAGAGAGAGGACGAACAGAGAGGAAGAGGAGAGAGGAGGAAGAGAGAGGATGAGGAGAGAGGAGGAAGAGAGAGTAGGAAGATAGAGGAGGAGGAGAGAGGAGGAAGAGAGAGGTGCAAGAGAGAGGAGGAAGAGAGAGGAGGAAGAGAATGGAGGAGGAGAGAGGAGGAAGAGAGAGGAGGAAGAGGGAGGAGGAAGAGAGAGGAGGAAGAGAGAGGAGGAGGAGAGAGGAGGAGGAGAGAGGAGGAAGAGAGAGGAGGAAGAGAGAGGAGGAAGAGAGAGGAGGAAGAGAGAGGACGAGGAGAGAGGAGGAAGAGAGAGGAGGCAGAGAGAGGAAGAGGAGAGATGAGGAAGAGAGAGGAGCAAGAGACAGGAAGAGAGAGGAGGAGGAGAGAGGAGGAAGAGAGCGGAGGAAGAGAGAGGAGGAAGAGAGAGGAGGAAGAGAGAGGAAGAGGAGAGAGGTTGAAGAGAGAGGAGGTAGAGAGAGGAAGAGGAGAGAGGAGGAAGAGAGAGGACGAGGAGAGAGGAGGAAGAGAGAGGAGGAAGAGAGAGGAGGAGGAGAGATGTGGAAGAGAGAGGAGGTAGGGAGAGGAAGAGGACAGATGAGGAAGAGAGAGGAGCAAGAGAGAGGAGGAAGAGAGAGGAGGAAGAGAGAGGAGGAAGAGAGGAGGAAGAGAGAGGAGGAAGAGAGAGGAGGAAGAGAGAGGAGGAGGAGAGGGGTGGAAGAGAGAGGAGGAAGAGAGAGGAAGAGGAGAGATGAGGAAGAGAGAGGAGCAAGAGAGAGGAAGAGAGAGGAGGAGGAGAGAGGGGGAAGATAGAGGAGGAAGAGAGAGGAGGAATAGTGAGGAGGAAGAGAGAGGAAGAAGAGAGAGGAGGAAGAGAGAGGAGGAAGAGAGAGGAGGAAGAGAGAGGAGGAATAGTGAGGAGGAAGAGAGAGGAGGAAGAGAGAGGAGAAAGAGAGAGGAGGAGGAGAGAGGAGGAAGAGAGAGGAGGAAGAGAGAGGAGGAAGAGAGAGGAGGAAGAGAGAGGAGGAAGAGAGAGGAGGAAGAGAGAGGAGGAGGAGAGAGGAGGAAGAGAGAGGAGGAAGAGAGAGGAGGAGGAGAGAGGAGGAAGAGAGAGGAGGAAGAGAGAGGAGGAATAGTGAGGAGGAAGAGAGAGGAAGAAGAGAGAGGAGGAAGAGAGAGGAGGAGGAGAGAGGAGGAAGAGAGAGGAGGAAGAGAGAGGAGGAAGAGAGAGGAGGAAGAGAGAGGACGAGGAGAGAGGAAGAGGAGAGAGGAGGAAGAGAGAGGAGGAAGATAGAGGAGGAAGAGAGAGGAGGAATAGAGAGGAGGAAGAGAGAGGAGGAAGAGGGAGGAGGAAGAGAGAGGAGGAGAGAGGTGGAAGAGAGAGGAGGTAGAGAGAGGAAGAGGAGAGATGAGGAAGAGAGAGGAGCAAGAGAGAGGAGGAAGAGAGAGGAGGAAGAGAGAGGAAGAGGAGAGAGGTTGAAGAGAGAGGAGGTAGAGAGAGGAAGAGGAGAGAGGAGGAAGAGAGAGGAGGAAGATAGAGGAGGAGGAGAGAGGAGGAAGAGAGAGGAGGAAGAGAGAGGAGGAGGAGAGGGGTGGAAGAGAGAGGAGGAAGAGAGAGGAAGAGGAGAGATGAGGAAGAGAGAGGAGCAAGAGAGAGGAAGAGAGAGGAGGAGGAGAGAGGGGGAAGATAGAGGAGGAAGAGAGAGGAGGAATAGTGAGGAGGAAGAGAGAGGAAGAAGAGAGAGGAGGAAGAGAGAGGAGGAGGAGAGAGGAGGAGGAGAGAGGAGGAAGAGAGAGGAGGAAGAGAGAGGAGGAGGAGAGGGGTGGAAGAGAGAGGAGGAAGAGAGAGGAAGAGGAGAGATGAGGAAGAGAGAGGAGCAAGAGAGAGGAAGAGAGAGGAGGAGGAGAGAGGGGGAAGATAGAGGAGGAAGAGAGAGGAGGAATAGTGAGGAGGAAGAGAGAGGAAGAAGAGAGAGGAGGAAGAGAGAGGAGGAGGAGAGAGGAGGAGGAGAGAGGAGGAAGAGAGAGGAGGAAGAGAGAGGAGGAGGAGAGGGGTGGAAGAGAGAGGAGGAAGAGAGAGGAAGAGGAGAGATGAGGAAGAGAGAGGAGCAAGAGAGAGGAAGAGAGAGGAGGAGGAGAGAGGGGGAAGATAGAGGAGGAAGAGAGAGGAGGAATAGTGAGGAGGAAGAGAGAGGAAGAAGAGAGAGGAGGAAGAGAGAGGAGGAAGAGAGAGGAGGAAGAGAGAGGAGGAATAGTGAGGAGGAAGAGAGAGGAGGAAGAGAGAGGAGAAAGAGAGAGGAGGAGGAGAGAGGAGGAAGAGAGAGGAGGAAGAGAGAGGAGGAAGAGAGAGGAGGAAGAGAGGGGAGGAAGAGAGAGGAGGAAGAGAGAGGAGGAGGAGAGAGGAGGAAGAGAGAGGAGGAAGAGAGAGGAGGAGGAGAGAGAAGGAAGAGAGAGGAGGAAGAGAGAGGAGGAATAGTGAGGAGGAAGAGAGAGGAAGAAGAGAGAGGAGGAAGAGAGAGGAGGAGGAGAGAGGAGGAAGAGAGAGGAGGAAGAGAGAGGAGGAAGAGAGAGGAGGAAGAGAGAGGACGAGGAGAGAGGAAGAGGAGAGAGGAGGAAGAGAGAGGAGGAAGATAGAGGAGGAAGAGAGAGGAGGAATAGAGAGGAGGAAGAGAGAGGAGGAAGAGGGAGGAGGAAGAGAGAGGAGGAGAGAGGTCGAAGAGAGAGGAGGTAGAGAGAGGAAGAGGAGAGATGAGGAAGAGAGAGGAGCAAGAGAGAGGAGGAAGAGAGAGGAGGAAGAGAGAGGAAGAGGAGAGAGGTTGAAGAGAGAGGAGGTAGAGAGAGGAAGAGGAGAGAGGAGGAAGAGAGAGAAGGAAGATAGAGGAGGAGGAGAGAGGAGGAAGAGAGAGGAGGAAGAGAGAGGACGAGGAGAGAGGAGGAAGAGAGAGGAGGAAGATAGATGAGGAGGAGAGAGGAGGAAGAGAGAGGAGGAAGAGAGAGGACGAGGAGAGAGGAGGAAGAGAGAGGAGGAAGAGAGAGGAGGAAGAGAGAGGAGGAAGAGAGAGGACGAGGAGAGAGGAGGAAGAGAGATGAGGAAGAGAGAGGAGGAGGAGAGAGGTGGAAGAGAGAGGAGGAAGATAGAGGAGGAAGAGAGAGGAGGAAGAGAGAGGAGGAAGAGAGAGGAGGAAGAGAGAGGAGGAAGAGAGAGGACGAGGAGAGAGGAGGAAGAGAGATGAGGAAGAGAGAGGAGGAGGAGAGAGGTGGAAGAGAGAGGAGGTAGAGAGAGGAAGAGGAGAGATGAGGAAGAGAGAGGAGCAAGAGAGAGGAGGAAGAGAGAGGAGGAAGAGAGAGGAGGAGGAGATAGGAGGAAGAGAGAGGAGGAAGAGAGAGGAGGAAGAGAGAGGAGGAGGAGAGAGGAGGAGGAGAGGGGTGGAAGAGAGAGGAGGAAGAGAGAGGAAGAGGAGAGATGAGGAAGAGAGAGGAGCAAGAGAGAGGAAGAGAGAGGAGGAGGAGAGAGGGGGAAGATAGAGGAGGAAGAGAGAGGAGGAATAGTGAGGAGGAAGAGAGAGGAAGAAGAGAGAGGAGGAAGAGAGAGGAGGAAGAGAGAGGAGGAAGAGAGAGGAGGAATAGTGAGGAGGAAGAGAGAGGAGGAAGAGAGAGGAGGAAGAGAGAGGAGGAGGAGAGAGGAGGAAGAGAGAGGAGGAAGAGAGAGGAGGAAGAGAGAAGAGGAAGAGAGAGGAGGAAGAGAGAGGAGGAAGAGAGAGGAGGAAGATAGAGGAGGAGGAGAGAGGAGGAAGAGAGAGGAGGAATAGAGAGGAGGAGGAGAGAGGAGGAAGAGAGAGGAGGAAGAGAGAGGAGGAATAGTGAGGAGGAAGTGAGAGGAAGAAGAGAGAGGAGGAAGAGAGAGGAGGAGGAGAGAGGAGGAAGAGAGAGGAGGAAGAGAGAGGAGGAAGAGAGAGGAGGAAGAGAGAGGAGGAAGAGAGAGGAGGAAGAGGGAGGAGGAAGAGAGAGGAGTAGAGAGGTGGAAGAGAGAGGAGGTAGAGAGAGGAAGAGGAGAGATGAGGAAGAGAGAGGAGAAAGAGAGAGGAGGAAGAGAGAGGAGGAAGAGAGAGGAGGAGGAGAGAGGAGGAAGAGAGAGGAGGAAGAGAGAGGAGGAAGAGAGAGGAGGAGGAGAGAGGACGAGGAGATAGGAGGAAGAGAGAGGGGGAAGAGAGAGGACGAATAGAGAGGAAGAGGAGAGAGGAGGGAGAGAGTGGAGGAAGAGAGAGGAGGAAGAGAGAGGAGGAATAGAGAGGAGGAAGAGAGAGGAGGAGGAGAGAGGTGGAAGAGAGAGGAGGTAGAGAGAGTAAGAGGAGAGATGAGGAAGAGAGAGGAGCAAGAGAGAGGAGGAAGAGAGAGGAGGAAGTGAGAGGAGGAGGAGAGAGGAGGAAGAGAGAGGAGGAGGAGAGGGGTGGAAGAGAGAGGAGGAAGAGAGAGGAAGAGGAGAGATGAGGAAGAGAGAGGAGCAAGAGAGAGGAAGAGAGAGGAGGAGGAGAGAGGGGGAAGATAGAGGAGGAAGAGAGAGGAGGAATAGTGAGGAGGAAGAGAGAGGAAGAAGAGAGAGGAGGAAGAGAGAGGAGGAAGAGAGAGGAGGAAGAGAGAGGAGGAATAGTGAGGAGGAAGAGAGAGGAGGAAGAGAGAGGAGAAAGAGAGAGGAGGAGGAGAGAGGAGGAAGAGAGAGGAGGAAGAGAGAGGAGGAAGAGAGAAGAGGAAGAGAGAGGAGGAAGAGAGAGGAGGAAGAGAGAGGAGGAAGATAGAGGAGGAGGAGAGAGGAGGAAGAGAGAGGAGGAAGAGAGAGGACGAGGAGAGAGGAGGAATAGAGAGGAAGAGGAGAGAGGAGGAAGAGAGAGGAGGAAGATAGAGGAGGAGGAGAGAGGAGGAAGAGAGAGGAGGAAGGGAGAGGAATAAGAGAGAGGAGGAGGAGAGAGGAGGAAGAGAGAGGAGGAAGAGAGAGGAGGAAGAGAGAGGTGGAAGAGAGAGGACGAGGAGAGAGGAGGAAGAGAGAGGAGCAAGAGAGAGGAGGAAGAGAGAGGAGGAAGAGAGAGGAGGAAGAGAGAGGAGGAAGAGAGAGGAGGAAGATAGAGGAGGAGGAGAAAGGAGGAAGAGAGAGGAGGAAGAGAGAGGAGAAAGAGAGAGGAGGAAGAGAGAGGAGGAGGAGAGAGGAGGAAGAGAGAGGACGAACAGAGAGGAACAGGAGAGAGGAGAAAGAGAGAGGATGAGGAGAGAGGAGGAAGAGAGAGGAGGAAGATAGAGGAGGAAGAGAGAGGAGGAGGAGAGAGGGGGAAGATAGAGGAGGAAGAGAGAGGAGGAATAGTGAGGAGCAAGAGAGAGGAAGAAGAGAGAGGAGGAAGAGAGAGGAGGAAGAGAGAGGAGGAAGAGAGAGGAGGAATAGTGAGGAGGAAGAGAGAGGAGGAAGAGAGAGGAGAAAGAGAGAGGAGGAGGAGAGAGGAGGAAGAGAAAGGAGGAAGAGAGAGGAGGAAGAGAGAGGAGGAAGAGAGAGGAGGAAGAGAGAGGAGGAGGAGAGAGGAGGAAGAGAGAGGAGGAAGAGAGAGGAGGAGGAGAGAGGAGGAAGAGAGAGGAGGAAGAGAGAGGAGGAATAGTGAGGAGGAAGAGAGAGGAAGAAGAGAGAGGAGGAAGAGAGAGGAGGAGGAGAGAGGAGGAAGAGAGAGGAGGAAGAGAGAGGAGGAAGAGAGAGGAGGAAGAGAGAGGACGAGGAGAGAGGAAGAGGAGAGAGGAGGAAGAGAGAGGAGGAAGATAGAGGAGGAAGAGAGAGGAGGAATAGAGAGGAGGAAGAGAGAGGAGGAAGAGGGAGGAGGAAGAGAGAGGAGGAGAGAGGTGGAAGAGAGAGGAGGTAGAGAGAGGAAGAGGAGAGATGAGGAAGAGAGAGGAGCAAGAGAGAGGAGGAAGAGAGAGGAGGAAGAGAGAGGAAGAGGAGAGAGGTTGAAGAGAGAGGAGGTAGAGAGAGGAAGAGGAGAGAGGAGGAAGAGAGAGGAGGAAGATAGAGGAGGAGGAGAGAGGAGGAAGAGAGAGGAGGAAGAGAGAGGACGAGGAGAGAGGAGGAAGAGAGAGGAGGAAGATAGAGGAGGAGGAGAGAGGAGGAAGAGAGAGGAGGAAGAGAGAGGAGGAAGAGAGTGGAGGAAGAGAGAGGACGAGGAGAGAGGAGGAAGAGAGAGGAGGAAGAGAGAGGAGGAGGAGAGATGTGGAAGAGAGAGGAGGTAGAGAGAGGAAGAGGAGAGATGAGGAAGAGAGAGGAGCAAGAGAGAGGAGGAAGAGAGAGGAGGAAGAGAGAGGAGGAGGAGAGAGGAGGAAGAGAGAGGAGGAAGAGAGAGGAGGAAGAGAGAGGAGGAAGAGAGAGGACGAGGAGAGAGGAGGAAGAGAGAGGAGGAAGAGAGAGGAGGAGGAGAGAGGTGGAAGAGAGAGGAGGTAGAGAGAGGAAGAAGAGAGAGGAGGAAGAGAGAGGAGGAGGAGAGAGGAGGAAGAGAGAGGAGGAAGAGAGAGGAGGAAGAGAGAGGAGGAAGAGAGAGGACGAGGAGAGAGGAGGAATAGAGAGGAAGAGGAGAGAGGAGGAAGAGAGAGGAGGAAGATAGAGGAGGAGGAGAGAGGAGGAAGAGAGAGGAGGAAGGGAGAGGAATAAGAGAGAGGAGGAGGAGAGAGGAGGAAGAGAGAGGAGGAAGAGAGAGGAGGAAGAGAGAGGTGGAAGAGAGAGGACGAGGAGAGAGGAGGAAGAGAGAGGAGCAAGAGAGAGGAGGAAGAGAGAGGAGGAAGAGAGAGGAGGATGAGAGAGGAGGAAGAGAGAGGAGGAAGAGAGAGGATGAGGAGAGAGGAGGAAGAGAGAGGAGGAAGAGAGAGGAGGAAGAGAGAGGAGGAGGAGAGAGGAGGAAGAGAGAGGAGGAAGAGAGAGGAGGAATAGAGAGGAAGAGGAGAGAGGAGGAAGAGAGAGGAGGAAGAGAGAGGAGGAAGAGAGTGGAGGAGGAGAGAGAATGAGGAGAGAGGACGACGAGACTGTAGGAAGACAGAGGAGGAAGAGAGAGGAGGAAGAGAGAGGAGGAAGAGAGAGGAGGAAGATAGAGGAGGAGGAGAAAGGAGGAAGAGAGAGGAGGAAGAGAGAGGAGAAAGAGAGAGGAGGAAGAGAGAGGAGGAGGAGAGAGGAGGAAGAGAGAGGACGAACAGAGAGGAAGAGGAGAGAGGAGGAAGACAGAGGATGAAGAGAGAGGAGGAAGAGAGAGGAGGAAGATAGAGGAGGAAGAGAGAGGAGGAGGAGAGAGGGGGAAGATAGAGGAGAAGAGAGTGGAGGAATAGTGAGGAGGAAGAGAGGAAGAAGAGAGAGAGGAGGAAGAGAGAGGAGGAAGAGAGAGGAGAAAGAGAGAGGAGGAATAGTGAGGAGGAAGAGAGAGGAGGAAGAGAGAGGAGAAGAGAGAGGAGGAGGAGAGAGGAGGAAGAGAGAGGAGGAAGAGAGAGGGAGGAAGAGAGAGAGGGGAAGAGAGAGGAGGAGGAGAGAGGAGGAAGAGAGAGGAGGAAGAGAGAGGAGGAGGAGAGAGGAGGAAGAGAGAGGAGGAAGAGAGAGGAGGGAATAGTGAGGAGGAAGAGAGAGGAAGAAGAGAGAGGAGGAAGAGAGAGGAGGAGGAGAGAGGAGGAAGAGAGAGGAGGAAGAGAGAGGAGGAAGAGAGAGGGAGGAAGAGAGAGACGAGGAGAGAGGAAGAGGAGAGAAGAGGAAGAGAGAGGAGGAAGATAGAGGAGGAAGAGAGAGGAGGAATAGAGAGGAGGAAGAGAGAGGAGGAAGAGGGAGGAGGAAGAGAGAGGAGGAGAGAGGTGGAAGAGAGAGGAGGTAGAGAGAGGAAGAGGAGAGATGAGGAAGAGAGAGGAGCAAGAGAGAGGAGGAAGAGAGAGGAGGAGAGAGAGGAAGAGGAGAGAGGTTGAAGAGAGAGGAGGTAGAGAGAGAAGAGGAGAGAGGAGGAAGAGAGAGGAGGAAGATAGACGAGGAGGAGAGAGGAGGAAGAGAGAGGAGGAAGAGAGAGGACGAGGAGAGAGGAGGAAGAGAGAGGAGGAAGATAGAGGAGGAGGAGAGAGGAGGAAGAGAGAGGAGGAAGAGAGAGGAGGAAGAGAGTGGAGGAAGAGAGAGGACGAGGAGAGAGGAGGAAGAGAGAGGAGGAAGAGAGAGGAGGAGGAGAGATGTGGAAGAGAGAGGAGGTAGAGAGAGGAAGAGGAGAGATGAGGAAGAGAGAGGAGCAAGAGAGAGGAGGAAGAGAGAGGAGGAAGAGAGAGGAGGAGGAGAGAGGAGGAAGAGAGAGGAGGAAGAGAGAGGAGGAAGAGAGAGGAGGAGGAGAGAGGTGGAAGAGAGAGGAGGTAGAGAGAGTAAGAGGAGAGATGAGGAAGAGAGAGGAGCAAGAGAGAGGAGGAAGAGAGAGGAGGAAGTGAGAGGAGGAGGAGAGAGGAGGAAGAGAGAGGAGGAGGAGAGGGGTGGAAGAGAGAGGAGGAAGAGAGAGAAGAGGAGAGATGAGGAAGAGAGAGGAGCAAGAGAGAGGAAGAGAGAGGAGGAGGAGATAGGAGGAAGAGAGAGGAGGAAGAGAGAGGAGGAAGAGAGAGGAGGAGGAGAGAGGAGGAGGAGAGGGGTGGAAGAGAGAGGAGGAAGAGAGAGGAAGAGGAGAGATGAGGAAGAGAGAGGAGCAAGAGAGAGGAAGAGAGAGGAGGAGGAGAGAGGGGGAAGATAGAGGAGGAAGAGAGAGGAGGAATAGTGAGGAGGAAGAGAGAGGAAGAAGAGAGAGGAGGAAGAGAGAGGAGGAAGAGAGAGGAGGAAGAGAGAGGAGGAATAGTGAGGAGGAAGAGAGAGGAGGAAGAGAGAGGAGGAAGAGAGAGGAGGAGGAGAGAGGAGGAAGAGAGAGGAGGAAGAGAGAGGAGGAAGAGAGAAGAGGAAGAGAGAGGAGGAAGAGAGAGGAGGAAGAGAGAGGAGGAAGATAGAGGAGGAGGAGAGAGGAGGAAGAGAGAGGAGGAATAGAGAGGAGGAGGAGAGAGGAGGAAGAGAGAGGAGGAAGAGAGAGGAGGAATAGTGAGGAGGAAGTGAGAGGAAGAAGAGAGAGGAGGAAGAGAGAGGAGGAGGAGAGAGGAGGAAGAGAGAGGAGGAAGAGAGAGGAGGAAGAGAGAGGAGGAAGAGAGAGGAGGAAGAGAGAGGAGGAAGAGGGAGGAGGAAGAGAGAGGAGTAGAGAGGTGGAAGAGAGAGGAGGTAGAGAGAGGAAGAGGAGAGATGAGGAAGAGAGAGGAGAAAGAGAGAGGAGGAAGAGAGAGGAGGAAGAGAGAGGAGGAGGAGAGAGGAGGAAGAGAGAGGAGGAAGAGAGAGGAGGAAGAGAGAGGAGGAGGAGAGAGGACGAGGAGATAGGAGGAAGAGAGAGGGGGAAGAGAGAGGACGAATAGAGAGGAAGAGGAGAGAGGAGGGAGAGAGTGGAGGAAGAGAGAGGAGGAAGAGAGAGGAGGAATAGAGAGGAGGAAGAGAGAGGAGGAGGAGAGAGGTGGAAGAGAGAGGAGGTAGAGAGAGTAAGAGGAGAGATGAGGAAGAGAGAGGAGCAAGAGAGAGGAGGAAGAGAGAGGAGGAAGTGAGAGGAGGAGGAGAGAGGAGGAAGAGAGAGGAGGAGGAGAGGGGTGGAAGAGAGAGGAGGAAGAGAGAGGAAGAGGAGAGATGAGGAAGAGAGAGGAGCAAGAGAGAGGAAGAGAGAGGAGGAGGAGAGAGGGGGAAGATAGAGGAGGAAGAGAGAGGAGGAATAGTGAGGAGGAAGAGAGAGGAAGAAGAGAGAGGAGGAAGAGAGAGGAGGAAGAGAGAGGAGGAAGAGAGAGGAGGAATAGTGAGGAGGAAGAGAGAGGAGGAAGAGAGAGGAGAAAGAGAGAGGAGGAGGAGAGAGGAGGAAGAGAGAGGAGGAAGAGAGAGGAGGAAGAGAGAAGAGGAAGAGAGAGGAGGAAGAGAGAGGAGGAAGAGAGAGGAGGAAGATAGAGGAGGAGGAGAGAGGAGGAAGAGAGAGGAGGAAGAGAGAGGACGAGGAGAGAGGAGGAATAGAGAGGAAGAGGAGAGAGGAGGAAGAGAGAGGAGGAAGATAGAGGAGGAGGAGAGAGGAGGAAGAGAGAGGAGGAAGGGAGAGGAATAAGAGAGAGGAGGAGGAGAGAGGAGGAAGAGAGAGGAGAAGAGAGAGGAGGAAGAGAGAGGTGGAAGAGAGAGGACGAGGAGAGGAGGAAGAGAGAGGAGCAAGAGAGAGGAGGAAGAGAGGGAGGAAGAGAGAGGAGGAAGAGAGAGGAGGAAGAGAGAGGAGGAAGATAGAGGAGGAGGAGAAATGAGGAAGAGAGAGGAGGAAGAGAGAGGAGAAAGAGAGAGGAGGAAGAGAGAGGAGGAGGAGAGAGGAGGAAGAGAGAGGACGAACAGAGAGGAACAGGAGAGAGGAGAAAGAGAGAGGATGAGGAGAGAGGAGGAAGAGAGAGGAGGAAGATAGAGGAGGAAGAGAGAGGAGGAGGAGAGAGGGGGAAGATAGAGGAGGAAGAGAGAGGAGGAATAGTGAGGAGCAAGAGAGAGGAAGAGAGAGAGGAGGAAGAGAGAGGAGGAAGAGAGAGGAGGAAGAGAGAGGAGGAATAGTGAGGAGGAAGAGAGAGGAGGAAGAGAGAGGAGAAGAGAGAGGAGGAGGAGAGAGGAGGAAGAGTAAGGAGGAAGAGAGAGGAGGAAGAGAGAGGAGGAAGAGAGAGGAGGAAGAGAGAGGAGGAGGAGAGAGGAGGAAGAGAGAGGAGGAAGAGAGAGGAGGAGGAGAGAGGAGGAAGAGAGAGGAGGAAGAGAGAGGAGGAATAGTGAGGAGGAAGAGAGAGGAAGAAGAGAGAGGAGGAAGAGAGAGGAGGAGGAGAGAGGAGGAAGAGAGAGGAGGAAGAGAGAGGAGGAAGAGAGAGGAGGAAGAGAGAGGACGAGGAGAGAGGAAGAGGAGAGAGGAGGAAGAGAGAGGAGGAAGATAGAGGAGGAAGAGAGAGGAGGAATAGAGAGGAGGAAGAGAGAGGAGGAAGAGGGAGGAGGAAGAGAGAGGAGGAGAGAGGTGGAAGAGAGAGGAGGTAGAGAGAGGAAGAGGAGAGATGAGGAAGAGAGAGGAGCAAGAGAGAGGAGGAAGAGAGAGGAGGAAGAGAGAGGAATGAGGTGAGAGGTTGAAGAGAGAGGAGGTAGAGAGAGGAAGAGGAGAGAGGAGGAAGAGAGGAGGAGGAAGATAGAGGAGGAGGAGAGAGGAGGAAGAGAGAGGAGGAAGAGAGAGGACGAGGAGAGAGGAGGAAGAGAGAGGAGGAAGATAGAGGAGGAGGAGAGAGGAGGAAGAGAGAGGAGGAAGAGAGAGGAGGAAGAGAGTGGAGGAAGAGAGAGGACGAGGAGAGAGGAGGAAGAGAGAGGAGGAAGAGAGAGGAGGAGGAGAGATGTGGAAGAGAGAGGAGGTAGAGAGAGGAAGAGGAGATGAGGAAGAGAGAGGAGCAAGAGAGAGGGAGGAAGAGAGAGGAGGAAGAGAGAGGAGGAGGAGAGAGGAGGAAGAGAGAGGAGGAAGAGAGAGGAGGAAGAGAGAGGAGGAAGAGAGAGGACGAGGAGAGAGGAGGAAGAGAGAGGAGGAAGAGAGAGGAGGAGGAGAGAGGTGGAAGAGAGAGGAGGTAGAGAGAGGAAGAAGAGAGAGGAGGAAGAGAGAGGAGGAGGAGAGAGGAGGAAGAGAGAGGAGGAAGAGAGAGGAGGAAGAGAGAGGAGGAAGAGAGAGGACGAGGAGAGAGGGAATAGAGAGGAAGAGGAGAGAGGAGGAAGAGAGAGGAGGAAGATAGAGGTGGAGGAGAGAGGAGGAAGAGAGAGGAGGAAGGGAGAGGAATAAGAGACGAGGAGGAGGAGAGAGGAGGAAGAGAGAGGAGGAAGAGAGAGGAGGAAGAGAGAGGTGGAAGAGAGAGGACGAGGAGAGAGGAGGAAGAGAGAGGAGCAAGAGAGAGGAGGAAGAGAGAGGAGGAAGAGAGAGGAGGATGAGAGAGGAGGAAGAGAGAGGAGGAAGAGAGAGGATGAGGAGAGAGGAGGAAGAGAGAGGAGGAAGAGAGAGGAGGAAGAGAGAGGAGGAGGAGAGAGGAGGAAGAGAGAGGAGGAAGAGAGAGGAGGAATAGAGAGAAGAGGAGAGAGGAGGAAGAGAGAGGAGGAAGAGAGAGGAGGAAGAGAGTGGAGGAGGAGAGAGAATGAGGAGAGAGGACGACGAGACTGTAGGGAAGACAG
This sequence comes from Strix occidentalis, assembly GCA_030819815.1. NCBI lineage: Eukaryota > Metazoa > Chordata > Aves > Strigiformes > Strigidae > Strix > Strix occidentalis. The sequence goes on along the minus strand of JASWHU010000713.1, from coordinate 7,583 downwards.
AGGAGGAAGAGAGAGGAGGAAGAGAGAGGAGGAAGAGAGAGGAGGAAGATAGAGGAGGAGGAGAAAGGAGGAAGAGAGAGGAGGAAGAGAGAGGAGAAAGAGAGAGGAGGAAGAGAGAGGAGGAGGAGAGAGGAGGAAGAGGAAAGAGGACGAACAGAGAGGAAGAGGAGAGAGGAGAGAAGACAGAGGATGAAGAGAGAGGAGGAAGAGAGAGGAGGAAGATAGAGGAGGAAGAGAGAGGAGGAGGAGAGAGGGGGAAGATAGAGGAGGAAGAGAGTGGAGGAATAGTGAGGAGGAAGAGAGAGGAAGAAGAGAGAGGAGGAAGAGAGAGGAGGAAGAGAGAGGAGAAAGAGAGAGGAGGAATAGTGAGGAGGAAGAGAGAGGAGGAAGAGAGAGGAGAAAGAGAGAGGAGGAGGAGAGAGGAGGAAGAGAGAGGAGGAAGAGAGAGGAGGAAGAGAGAGGAGGAAGAGAGAGGAGGAGGAGAGAGGAGGAAGAGAGAGGAGGAAGAGAGAGGAGGAGGAGAGAGGAGGAAGAGAGAGGAGGAAGAGAGAGGAGGAATAGTGAGGAGGAAGAGAGAGGAGAAGAGAGAGGAGAAGAGAGAGGAGGAGGAGAGAGGAGGAAGAGAGAGGAGGAAGAGAGAGGAGGAAGAGAGAGGAGGAAGAGAGAGGACGAGGAGAGAGGAAGAGGAGAGAAGAGGAAGAGAGAGGAGGAAGATAGAGGAGGAAGAGAGAGGAGGAATAGAGAGGAGGAAGAGAGAGGAGGAAGAGGGAGGAGGAAGAGAGAGGAGGAGAGAGGTGAAGAGAGAGGAGGTAGAGAGAGGAAGAGGAGAGATGAGGAAGGAGAGAGGAGCAAGAGAGAGGAGGAAGAGAGAGGAGGAAGTGAGAGGAGGAGGGAGAGAGGAGGAAGAGAGAGGAGGAGGAGAGGGGTGGAAGAGAGAGGAGGAAGAGAGAGGAAGAGGAGAGATGAGGAAGAGAGAGGAGCAAGAGAGAGGAAGAGAGAGGAGGAGGAGAGAGGGGGGAAGATAGAGGAGGAAGAGAGAGGAGGAATTAGTGAGGAGGAAGAGAGAGGAAGAAGAGAGAGGAGGAAGAGAGAGGAGGAAGAGAGAGGAGGAAGAGAGAGGAGGAATAGTGAGGAGGAAGAGAGAGGAGGAAGAGAGAGGAGAAAGAGAGAGGAGGAGGAGAGAGGAGGAAGAGAGAGGAGGAAGAGAGAGGAGGAAGAGAGAAGAGGAAGAGAGAGGAGGAAGAGAGAGGAGGAAGAGAGAGGAGGAAGATAGAGGAGGAGGAGAGAGGAGGAAGAGAGAGGAGGAAGAGAGAGGACGAGGAGAGAGGAGGAATAGAGAGGAAGAGGAGAGAGGAGGAAGAGAGAGGAGGAAGATAGAGGAGGAGGAGAGAGGAGGAGAGAGAGAGGAGGAAGGGAGAGGAATAAGAGAGAGGAGGAGGAGAGAGGAGGAAGAGAGAGGAGGAGAGAGAGGAGGAAGAGAGAGGTGGAAGAGAGAGGGACGAGGAGAGAGGAGGAAGAGAAGAGAGAGGAGCAAGAGAGAGGAGGAAGAGAGAGGAGGAAGAGAGAGGAGGAAGAGAGAGGAGGAAGAGAGAGGAGGAAGATAGAGGAGGAGGAGAAAGGAGGAAGAGAGAGGAGGAAGAGAGAGGAGAAAGAGAGAGGAGGAAGAAGAGAGGAGGAGGAGAGAGGAGGAAGAGAGAGGACGAACAGAGAGGAACAGGAGAGAGGAGAAAGAGAGAGGATGAGGAGAGAGGGAGGAAGAGAGAGGAGGAAGATAGAGGAGGAAGAGAGAGGAGGAGGAGAGAGGGGGAAGATAGAGGAGGAAGAGAGAGGAGGAATAGTGAGGAGCAAGAGAGAGGAAGAAGAGAGAGGAGGAAGGAGAGAGGAGGAAGAGAGAGGAGGAGAGAGAGGAGGAATAGTGAGGAGGAAGAGAGAGGAGGAAGAGAGAGGAGAAAGAGAGAGGAGGAGGAGAGAGGAGGAAGAGAAAGGAGGGAAGAGAGAGGAGGAAGAGAGGAGGAGGAAGAGAGAGGAGGAAGAGAGAGGAGGAGGAGAGAGGAGGAAGAGAGAGGAGGAAGAGAGAGGAGGAGGAGAGAGGAGGAAGAGAGAGGAGGAAGAGAGAGGAGGAATAGTGAGGAGGAAGAGAGAGGAAGAAGAGAGAGGAGGAAGAGAGAGGAGGAGGAGAGAGGAGGAAGAGAGAGGAGGAAGAGAGAGGAGGAAGAGAGAGGAGGAAGAGAGAGGACGAGGAGAGAGGAAGAGGAGAGAGGAGGAAGAGAGAGGAGGAAGATAGAGGAGGAAGAGAGAGGAGGAATAGAGAGGAGGAAGAGAGAGGAGGAAGAGGGAGGAGGAAGAGAGAGGAGGAGAGAGGTGGAAGAGAGAGGAGGTAGAGAGAGGAAGAGGAGAGATGAGGAAGAGAGAGGAGCAAGAGAGAGGAGGAAGAGAGAGGAGGAAGAGAGAGGAAGAGGAGAGAGGTTGAAGAGAGAGGAGGTAGAGAGAGGAAGAGGAGAGAGGAGGAAGAGAGAGGAGGAAGATAGAGGAGGAGGAGAGAGGGAGGAAGAGAGAGGAGGAGGAGAGAGGACGAGGAGAGAGGAGGAAGAGAGAGGAGGAAGATAGAGGAGGAGGAGAGAGGAGGAAGAGAGAGGAGGAAGAGAGAGGAGGAAGAGAGTGGAGGAAGAGAGAGGACGAGGAGAGAGGAGGAAGAGAGAGGAGGAAGAGAGAGGAGGAGGAGAGATGTGGAGAAGAGAGGAGGTAGAGAGAGGAAGAGGAGAGATGAGGAAGAGAGAGGAGCAAGAGAGAGGAGGAAGAGAGAGGAGGAAGAGAGAGGAGGAGGAGAGAGGAGGAAGAGAGAGGAGGAAGAGAGAGGAGGAAGAGAGAGGAGGAGAGAGAGGACGAGGAGAGAGGAGGAAGAGAGAGGAGGAAGAGAGAGGAGGAGGAGAGAGGTGGAAGAGAGAGGAGGTAGAGAGAGGAAGAAGAGAGAGGAGGAAGAGAGAGGAGGAGGAGAGAGGAGGAAGAGAGAGGAGGAAGAGAGAGGAGGAAGAGAGAGGAGGAAGAGAGAGGACGAGGAGAGAGGAGGAATAGAGAGGAAGAGGAGAGAGGAGGAAGAGAGAGGAGGAAGATAGAGGAGGAGGAGAGAGGAGGAAGAGAGAGGGAAGGAGAGGAGAATAAGAGAGAGGAGGAGGAGAGAGGAGGAAAGAGAGAGGAGGAAGAGAGAGGGGAGGAGAGAGAGGGTGGAAGAGAGAGGACGAGGAGAGAGGGAGGAAGAGAGAGGAGCAAGAGAGAGGAGGAAGAGAGAGGAGGAGAGAGAGGAGATGAGAGAGGAGGAAGAGAGAGGAGGAAGAGAGAGGATGAGGAGAGAGGAGGAAGAGAGAGGAGGAAGAGAGAGGAGGAAGAGAGAGGAGGAGGAGAGAGGAGGAAGAGAGAGGAGAAGAGAGAGGAGGATTGAGAGGAAGAGGAGAGAGGAGAAGAGAGAGGAGGAAGAGAGAGGAGGAAGAGAGTGGAGGAGGAGAGAGAATGAGGAGAGAGGACGACGAGACTGTAGGAAGACAGAGGAGGAAGAGAGAGGAGGAAGAGAGAGGAGGAAGAGAGAGGAGGAAGATAGAGGAGGAGGAGAAAGGAGGAAGAGAGAGGAGGAAGAGAGAGGAGAAAGAGAGAGGAGGAAGAGAGAGGAGGAGGAGAGAGGAGGAAGAGAGAGGACGAACAGAGAGGAAGAGGAGAGAGGAGGAGAGAGAGGATGAAGAGAGAGGAGGAAGAGAGAGGAGGAAGATAGAGGAGGAAGAGAGAGGAGGAGGAGAGAGGGGGAAGATAGAGGAGGAAGAGAGTGGAGGAATAGTGAGGAGGAGAGAGAGGAAGTAGAGAGAGGAGGAAGAGAGAGGAGGAAGAGAGAGGATGAAGAGAGAGGAGGAATAGTGAGGAGGAAGAGAGAGGAGGAAGAGAGAGGAGAAAGAGAGAGGAGGAGGAGAGAGGAGGAAGAGAGAGGAGGAAGAGAGAGGAGGAAGAGAGAGGAGGAAGAGAGAGGAGGAAGAGAGAGGATGAGGAGAGAGGAGGAAGAGAGAGGAGGAAGAGAGAGGAGGAAGAGAGAGGAGGAGAGAGAGGAGGAGGAGAGAGGAGGAAGAGAGAGGAGGAAATAGAGAGGAAGAGGAGAGAGGAGGAAGAGAGAGGAGGAAGAGAGAGGAGGAAGAGAGTGGAGGAGGAGAGAGAATGAGGAGAGAGGACGACGAGACTGTAGGAAGACAGAGGAGGAAGAGAGAGGAGAAGAGAGAGGAGGAAGAGAGAGGAGGAAGATAGAGGAGGAGGAGAAAGGAGGAAGAGAGAGGAGGAGAGAGAGGAGAAAGAGAGAGGAGGAAGAGAGAGGAGGAGGAGAGAGGAGGAAGAGAGAGGACGAACAGAGAGGAAGAGGAGAGAGGAGGGAAGAGAGAGGATGAAGAGAGAGGAGGAAGAGAGAGGAGGAAGATAGAGGAGGAAGAGAGAGGAGGAGGAGAGAGGGGAAAGATAGAGGAGGAAGAGAGTGGAGAATAGTGAGGAGGAAGAGAGAGGAAGAAGAGAGAGGAGGAAGAGAGAGGAGGAAGAGAGAGGAGGAAGAGAGAGGAGGAATAGTGAGGAGGAAGAGAAGAGAGAGGAGGAAGAGAGAGGAGAAAGAGAGAGGAGGAGGAGAGAGGAGGAAGAGAGAGGAGGAAGAGAGAGGAGGAAGAGAGAGGAGAAGAGAGAGGAGGAGGAGAGAGGAGGAAGAGAGAGGGAGGAAGAGAGAGGAGGAGGAGAGAGGAGGAAGAGAGAGGAGGAAGAGAGAGGAGGAATAGTGAGGAGGAAGAGAGAGGAAGATGAGAGAGGAGGAAGAGAGAGGAGGAGAGAGAGGAGGAGAAGAGAGGAGGAAGAGAGAGGAGGAAGAGAGAGGAGGAAGAGAGAGGACGAGGAGAGAGGAAGAGGTGAGAAGAGGAAGAGAGAGGAGGAAGATAGAGGAGGAAGAGAGAGGAGGAATAGAGAGGAGGAGAGAGAGGAGGAAGAGGGAGGAGGAAGAGCGGGAGGAGAGAGGTGGAAGAGAGAGGAGGTAGAGAGAGGAAGAGGAGAGATGAGGAAGAGAGAGGAGCAAGAGAGAGGAGGAAGAGAGAGGAGGAAGAGAGAGGAAGAGGAGAGAGGTTGAAGAGAGAGGAGGTAGAGAGAGAGGAAGAGGAGAGAGGAGGAAGAGAGAGGAGGAAGTTAGACGAGGAGGAAGAGGGAGGAAGAGAGAGGAGGAAGAGAGAGGCGAGGAGAGAGGAGGAAGAGAGAGGAGGAAGATAGAGGAGGAGGAGAGAGGAGGAAGAGAGAGGAGGGAGAGAGAGGAGGAAGAGAGTGGGAGGAAGAGAGAGGACGAGGAGAGAGGAGGAAGAGAGAGGAGGAAGAGAGAGGAGGAGGAGAGATGTGGAAGAGAGAGAGGTAGAGAGAGGAAGAGGAGAGATGAGGAAGAGAGAGGAGCAAGAGAGAGGAGGAAGAGAGAGGAGGAAGAGAGAGGAGGAGGAGAGAGGAGGAAGAGAGAGGAGGAAGAGAGAGGAGGAAGAGAGAGGAGGAAGAGAGAGGGACGAGGAGAGAGGAGGGAAGGTGAGAGGAGGAAGAGAGAGGTGGAGGAGAGAGGTGGAAGAGAGAGGAGGTAGAGAGAGGAAGAGGAGAGATGAGGAAGAGAGAGGAGCAAGAGAGAGGAGAAGAGAGAGGAGGAAGAGAGAGGAGGAGGAGAGAGGAGGAAGAGAGAGGAGGAAGAGAGAGGAGGAAGAGAGAGGAGGAAGAGAGAGGACGAGGAGAGAGGAGGAATAGAGAGGAAGAGGAGAGAGGAGGAAGAGAGAGGAGGAAGATAGGAGGAAGGAGGAGAGAGGAGGAAGAGAGAGGAGGAAGGGAGAGGAATAAGAGAGAGGAGGAGGAGAGAGGAGGAAGAGAGAGGAGGAAGAGAGAGGAGGAAGAGAGAGGTGGAAGAGAGAGGACGAGGAGAGAGGAGGAAGAGAGAGGAGGAAGAGAGAGGAGGAAGAGAGAGGAGGAAGAGAGAGGAGGATGAGAGAGAGGAAGAGAGAGGAGGAAGAGAGAGGATGAGGAGAGAGGAGGAAGAGAGAGGAGGAAGAGAGAGGAGGAAGAGAGAGGAGGAGGAGAGAGGAGGAAGAGAGAGGAGGAAGAGAGAGGAGGAATAGAGAGGAAGAAGAGAGAGGAGGAAGAGATGAGGAGGAAGAGAGTGGAGGAAGAGAGTGGAGGAGGAGAGAGAATGAGGAGAGAGGACGACGAGACTGTAGGAAGACAGAGGAGGAAGAGAGAGGAGGAAGAGAGAGGAGGAAGAGAGAGGAGGAAGATAGAGGAGGAGGAGAAAGGAGAAGAGAGAGGATGAAGAGAGAGGAGAAAGAGAGAGGAGGAAGAGAGAGGAGGAGGAGAGAGAGGAGGAAGAGAGAGGACGAACAGAGAGGAAGAGGGAGAGAGGAGGAAGAGAGAGGATGAGGAGAGAGGAGGAAGAGAGAGGAGGAAGGGAAGATAGAGGAGGAAGAGAGAGGAGGAGGAGAGAGGAGGAAGAGAGAGGAGGAAGAGAGAGGAGGAAGAGAGAGGAGGAAGAGAGAGGACGAGGATGAGAGGAGGAAGAGAGAGGACGAACAGAGAGGAAGAGGAGAGAGGAGGAAGAGGGAGGAGGAAGAGAGAGGAGGAAGAGAGAGGATGAGGAGAGAGGAGGAAGAGAGAGTAGGAAGATAGAGGAGGAGGAGAGAGGAGGGAAGAGAGAGGTGCAAGAGAGAGGAGGAAGAGAGAGGAGGAAGAGAATGGAGGAGGAGAGAGGAGGAAGAGAGAGGAGGAAGAGGGAGGAGGAAGAGAGAGGAGGAAGAGAGAGGAGGAGGAGAGAGGAGGAGGAGAGAGGAGGAAGAGAGAGGAGGAAGAGAGAGGAGGAAGAGAGAGGAGGAAGAGAGAGGACGAGGAGAGAGGAGGAAGAGAGAGGAGGCAGAGAGAGGAAGAGGAGAGATGAGGAAGAGAGAGGAGCAAGAGAGAGGAAGAGAGAGGAGGAGGAGAGAGGAGGAAGAGAGCGGAGGAAGAGAGAGGAGGAAGAGAGAGGAGGAAGAGAGAGGAGGAAGAGAGAGGAAGAGGAGAGAGGTTGAAGAGAGAGGAGGTAGAGAGAGGAAGAGGAGAGAGGAGGAAGAGAGAGGAGGAAGATAGAGGAGGAGGAGAGAGGAGGAAGAGAGAGGAGGAAGAGAGAGGAGGAAGAGAGAGGACGGAGGAGAGAGGAGGAAGAGAGAGGAGGAAGATAGAGGAGGAGGAGAGAGGAGGAAGAGAGAGGAGGAAGAGAGAGGAGGAAGAGAGAGGAGGAAGAGAGAGGACGAGGAGAGAGGAGGAAGAGAGAGGAGGAAGAGAGAGGAGGAGGAGAGATGTGGAAGAGAGAGGAGGTATGGGAGAGGAAGAGGACAGATGAGGAAGAGAGAGGAGGAAGAGAGAGGAGGAAGAGAGAGGAGGAAGAGAGAGGAGGAGGGAGAGAGGGAGGAAGAGAGAGGAGGAAGAGAGAGGAGGAAGAGAGAGGAGGAAGAGAGAGGACGAGGGAGAGGAGTAGGAGTAAGAGAGAGGGAGAAGAGAGAGGAGGAGGAGAGAGGTGGAAGAGAGAGGAGGTAGAG
>JASWHU010000712.1:0-31577 GCA_030819815.1 Strix occidentalis | reverse complement strand
GCAACATAAAATGTGGGGCTCTGTGCTTTCTTTCCTTCTGAACAAGTGTTAGTGTTTTCTGCACAAACGCGATTCTGCGAAGCAATGTGAACACTTGTACTTCCCAGGCACAGAGAAGGTGCTAGCAGGGAATTCTCTGCCTGCCTTTCCCCAGTGCTCTGCAAGCTCTCCAGGGCAACATAAAATCTGGGGCTCTGTGCTTTCTTTCCTTCTGAACAAGTGTTAGTGTTTTCTGCACAAACGCGATTCTGCGAAGCAATGTGAACACTTTTGCTTCCCAGGCACAGAGAAGGTGCTAGCAGGGAATTCTCTGCCTGCTTTTCCCCAGTGCTCTGCAATCTCTCCAGGGCAACATAAAATCTGGGGCTCTGTGCTTTCTTTCCTTCTGAACAAGTGTTAGTGTTTTCTGCACAAACGCGATTCTGAGAAGCAATGTGAACACTTGTACTTCCCAGGCACAGAGAAGGTGCTAGCAGGGAATTCTCTGACTGCCTTTCCCCAGTGCTCTGCAAGCTCTCCAGGGCAACATAAAATCTGGGGCTCTGTGCTTTCTTTCCTTCTGAACAAGTGTTAGTGTTTTCTGCACAAACGCGATTCTGCGAAGCAATGTGAACACTTGTGCTTCCCAGGCACAGAGAAGGTGCTAGCAGGGAATTCTCTGCCTGCCTTTCCCCAGTGCTCTGCAAGCTCTCCAGGGCAACATAAAATCTGGGGCTCTGTGCTTTCTTTCCTTCTGAACAAGTGTTAGTGTTTTCTGCACAAACGCGATTCTGAGAAGCAATGTGAACACTTGTACTTCCCAGGCACAGAGAAGGTGCTAGCAGGGAATTCTCTGCCTGCCTTTCCCCAGTGCTCTGCAAGCTCTCCAGGGCAACATAAAATCTGGGGCTCTGTGCTTTCTTTCCTTCTGAACAAGTGTTAGTGTTTTCTGCACAAACGCGATTCTGCGAAGCAATGTGAACACTTGTGCTTCCCAGGCACAGAGAAGGTGCTAGCAGGGAATTCTCTGCCTGCCTTTCCCCAGTGCTCTGCAAGCTCTCCAGGGCAACATAAAATCTGGGGCTCTGTGCTTTCTTTCCTTCTGAACAAGTGTTAGTGTTTTCTGCACAAACGCGATTCTGCGAAGCAATGTGAACACTTTTGCTTCCCAGGCACAGAGAAGGTGCTAGCAGGGAATTCTCTGCCTGCCTTTCCCCAGTGCTCTGCAAGCTCTCCAGGGCAACATAAAATCTGGGGCTCTGTGCTTTCTTTCCTTCTGAACAAGTGTTAGTGTTTTCTGCACAAACGCGATTCTGCGAAGCAATGTGAACACTTGTACTTCCCAGGCACAGAGAAGGTGCTAGCAGGGAATTCTCTGCCTGCCTTTCCCCAGTGCTCTGCAAGCTCTCCAGGGCAACATAAAATCTGGGGCTCTGTGCTTTCTTTCCTTCTGAACAAGTGTTAGTGTTTTCTGCACAAACGCGATTCTGCGAAGCAATGTGAACACTTGTGCTTCCCAGGCACAGAGAAGGTGCTAGCAGGGAATTCTCTGCCTGCCTTTCCCCAGTGCTCTGCAAGCTCTCCAGGGCAACATAAAATCTGGGGCTCTGTGCTTTCTTTCCTTCTGAACAAGTGTTAGTGTTTTCTGCACAAACGCGATTCTGCGAAGCAATGTGAACACTTGTACTTCCCAGGCACAGAGAAGGTGCTAGCAGGGAATTCTCTGCCTGCCTTTCCCCAGTGCTCTGCAAGCTCTCCAGGGCAACATAAAATCTGGGGCTCTGTGCTTTCTTTCCTTCTGAACAAGTGTTAGTGTTTTCTGCACAAACGCGATTCTGCGAAGCAATGTGAACACTTTTGCTTCCCAGGCACAGAGAAGGTGCTAGCAGGGAATTCTCTGCCTGCTTTTCCCCAGTGCTCTGCAAGCTCTCCAGGGCAACATAAAATCTGGGGCTCTGTGCTTTCTTTCCTTCTGAACAAGTGTTAGTGTTTTCTGCACAAACGCGATTCTGCGAAGCAATGTGAACACTTTTGCTTCCCAGGCACAGAGAAGGTGCTTGCAGGGAATTCTCTGCCTGCCTTTCCCCAGTGCTCTGCAAGCTCTCCAGGGCAACATAAAATCTGGGGCTCTGTGCTTTCTTTCCTTCTGAACAAGTGTTAGTGTTTTCTGCACAAACGCGATTCTGAGAAGCAATGTGAACACTTGTACTTCCCAGGCACAGAGAAGGTGCTTGCAGGGAATTCTCTGCCTGCCTTTCCCCAGTGCTCTGCAATCTCTCCAGGGCAACATAAAATCTGGGGCTCTGTGCTTTCTTTCCTTCTGAACAAGTGTTAGTGTTTTCTGCACAAACGCGATTCTGTGAAGCAATGTGAACACTTGTGCTTCCCAGGCACAGAGAAGGTGCTAGCAGGGAATTCTCTGCCTGCCTTTCCCCAGTGCTCTGCAAGCTCTCCAGGGCAACATAAAATGTGGGGCTCTGTGCTTTCTTTCCTTCTGAACAAGTGTTAGTGTTTTCTGCACAAACGCGATTCTGCGAAGCAATGTGAACACTTGTACTTCCCAGGCACAGAGAAGGTGCTAGCAGGGAATTCTCTGCCTGCCTTTCCCCAGTGCTCTGCAAGCTCTCCAGGGCAACATAAAATCTGGGGCTCTGTGCTTTCTTTCCTTCTGAACAAGTGTTAGTGTTTTCTGCACAAACGCGATTCTGCGAAGCAATGTGAACACTTTTGCTTCCCAGGCACAGAGAAGGTGCTAGCAGGGAATTCTCTGCCTGCTTTTCCCCAGTGCTCTGCAATCTCTCCAGGGCAACATAAAATCTGGGGCTCTGTGCTTTCTTTCCTTCTGAACAAGTGTTAGTGTTTTCTGCACAAACGCGATTCTGAGAAGCAATGTGAACACTTGTACTTCCCAGGCACAGAGAAGGTGCTAGCAGGGAATTCTCTGCCTGCCTTTCCCCAGTGCTCTGCAAGCTCTCCAGGGCAACATAAAATCTGGGGCTCTGTGCTTTCTTTCCTTCTGAACAAGTGTTAGTGTTTTCTGCACAAACGCGATTCTGCGAAGCAATGTGAACACTTGTGCTTCCCAGGCACAGAGAAGGTGCTAGCAGGGAATTCTCTGCCTGCCTTTCCCCAGTGCTCTGCAAGCTCTCCAGGGCAACATAAAATCTGGGGCTCTGTGCTTTCTTTCCTTCTGAACAAGTGTTAGTGTTTTCTGCACAAACGCGATTCTGAGAAGCAATGTGAACACTTGTACTTCCCAGGCACAGAGAAGGTGCTAGCAGGGAATTCTCTGCCTGCCTTTCCCCAGTGCTCTGCAAGCTCTCCAGGGCAACATAAAATCTGGGGCTCTGTGCTTTCTTTCCTTCTGAACAAGTGTTAGTGTTTTCTGCACAAACGCGATTCTGCGAAGCAATGTGAACACTTGTGCTTCCCAGGCACAGAGAAGGTGCTAGCAGGGAATTCTCTGCCTGCCTTTCCCCAGTGCTCTGCAAGCTCTCCAGGGCAACATAAAATCTGGGGCTCTGTGCTTTCTTTCCTTCTGAACAAGTGTTAGTGTTTTCTGCACAAACGCGATTCTGCGAAGCAATGTGAACACTTTTGCTTCCCAGGCACAGAGAAGGTGCTAGCAGGGAATTCTCTGCCTGCCTTTCCCCAGTGCTCTGCAAGCTCTCCAGGGCAACATAAAATCTGGGGCTCTGTGCTTTCTTTCCTTCTGAACAAGTGTTAGTGTTTTCTGCACAAACGCGATTCTGCGAAGCAATGTGAACACTTGTACTTCCCAGGCACAGAGAAGGTGCTAGCAGGGAATTCTCTGCCTGCCTTTCCCCAGTGCTCTGCAAGCTCTCCAGGGCAACATAAAATCTGGGGCTCTGTGCTTTCTTTCCTTCTGAACAAGTGTTAGTGTTTTCTGCACAAACGCGATTCTGCGAAGCAATGTGAACACTTGTGCTTCCCAGGCACAGAGAAGGTGCTAGCAGGGAATTCTCTGCCTGCCTTTCCCCAGTGCTCTGCAAGCTCTCCAGGGCAACATAAAATCTGGGGCTCTGTGCTTTCTTTCCTTCTGAACAAGTGTTAGTGTTTTCTGCACAAACGCGATTCTGCGAAGCAATGTGAACACTTGTACTTCCCAGGCACAGAGAAGGTGCTAGCAGGGAATTCTCTGCCTGCCTTTCCCAGTGCTCTGCAAGCTCTCCAGGGCAACATAAAATCTGGGGCTCTGTGCTTTCTTTCCTTCTGAACAAGTGTTAGTGTTTTCTGCACAAACGCGATTCTGCGAAGCAATGTGAACACTTTTGCTTCCCAGGCACAGAGAAGGTGCTAGCAGGGAATTCTCTGCCTGCTTTTCCCCAGTGCTCTGCAAGCTCTCCAGGGCAACATAAAATCTGGGGCTCTGTGCTTTCTTTCCTTCTGAACAAGTGTTAGTGTTTTCTGCACAAACGCGATTCTGCGAAGCAATGTGAACACTTTTGCTTCCCAGGCACAGAGAAGGTGCTTGCAGGGAATTCTCTGCCTGCCTTTCCCCAGTGCTCTGCAAGCTCTCCAGGGCAACATAAAATCTGGGGCTCTGTGCTTTCTTTCCTTCTGAACAAGTGTTAGTGTTTTCTGCACAAACGCGATTCTGAGAAGCAATGTGAACACTTGTACTTCCCAGGCACAGAGAAGGTGCTTGCAGGGAATTCTCTGCCTGCCTTTCCCCAGTGCTCTGCAATCTCTCCAGGGCAACATAAAATCTGGGGCTCTGTGCTTTCTTTCCTTCTGAACAAGTGTTAGTGTTTTCTGCACAAACGCGATTCTGCGAAGCAATGTGAACACTTGTACTTCCCAGGCACAGAGAAGGTGCTAGCAGGGAATTCTCTGCCTGCCTTTCCCCAGTGCTCTGCAAGCTCTCCAGGGCAACATAAAATCTGGGGCTCTGGGCTTTCTTTCCTTCTGAACAAGTGTTAGTGTTTTCTGCACAAACGCGATTCTGCGAAGCAATGTGAACACTTGTACTTCCCAGGCACAGAGAAGGTGCTAGCAGGGAATTCTCTGCCTGCCTTTCCCCAGTGCTCTGCAAGCTCTCCAGGGCAACATAAAATCTGGGGCTCTGTGCTTTCTTTCCTTCTGAACAAGTGTTAGTGTTTTCTGCACAAACGCGATTCTGCGAAGCAATGTGAACACTTGTACTTCCCAGGCACAGAGAAGGTGCTAGCAGGGAATTCTCTGCCTGCCTTTCCCCAGTGCTCTGCAAGCTCTCCAGGGCAACATAAAATCTGGGGCTCTGTGCTTTCTTTCCTTCTGAACAAGTGTTAGTGTTTTCTGCACAAACGCGATTCTGCGAAGCAATGTGAACACTTTTGCTTCCCAGGCACAGAGAAGGTGCTAGCAGGGAATTCTCTGCCTGCTTTTCCCCAGTGCTCTGCAATCTCTCCAGGGCAACATAAAATCTGGGGCTCTGTGCTTTCTTTCCTTCTGAACAAGTGTTAGTGTTTTCTGCACAAACGCGATTCTGCGAAGCAATGTGAACACTTGTACTTCCCAGGCACAGAGAAGGTGCTAGCAGGGAATTCTCTGCCTGCCTTTCCCCAGTGCTCTGCAAGCTCTCCAGGGCAACATAAAATCTGGGGCTCTGTGCTTTCTTTCCTTCTGAACAAGTGTTAGTGTTTTCTGCACAAACGCGATTCTGCGAAGCAATGTGAACACTTGTGCTTCCCAGGCACAGAGAAGGTGCTAGCAGGGAATTCTCTGCCTGCCTTTCCCCAGTGCTCTGCAAGCTCTCCAGGGCAACATAAAATCTGGGGCTCTGTGCTTTCTTTCCTTCTGAACAAGTGTTAGTGTTTTCTGCACAAACGCGATTCTGCGAAGCAATGTGAACACTTGTGCTTCCCAGGCACAGAGAAGGTGCTAGCAGGGAATTCTCTGCCTGCCTTTCCCCAGTGCTCTGCAAGCTCTCCAGGGCAACATAAAATCTGGGGCTCTGTGCTTTCTTTCCTTCTGAACAAGTGTTAGTGTTTTCTGCACAAACGCGATTCTGCGAAGCAATGTGAACACTTGTACTTCCCAGGCACAGAGAAGGTGCTAGCAGGGAATTCTCTGCCTGCCTTTCCCCAGTGCTCTGCAAGCTCTCCAGGGCAACATAAAATCTGGGGCTCTGTGCTTTCTTTCCTTCTGAACAAGTGTTAGTGTTTTCTGCACAAACGCGATTCTGCGAAGCAATGTGAACACTTTTGCTTCCCAGGCACAGAGAAGGTGCTAGCAGGGAATTCTCTGCCTGCTTTTCCCCAGTGCTCTGCAAGCTCTCCAGGGCAACATAAAATCTGGGGCTCTGGGCTTTCTTTCCTTCTGAACAAGTGTTAGTGTTTTCTGCACAAACGCGATTCTGAGAAGCAATCGGAACAATTTTGCTTCCCAGGCACAGAGAAGGTGCTAGCAGGGAATTCTCTGCCTGCCTTTCCCCAGTGCTCTGCAAGCTCTCCAGGGCAACATAAAATGTGGGGCTCTGTGCTTTCTTTCCTTCTGAACAAGTGTTAGTGTTTTCTGCACAAACGCGATTCTGCGAAGCAATGTGAACACTTGTACTTCCCAGGCACAGAGAAGGTGCTAGCAGGGAATTCTCTGCTGCCTTTCCCCAGTGCTCTGCAAGCTCTCCAGGGCAACATAAAATCTGGGGCTCTGTGCTTTCTTTCCTTCTGAACAAGTGTTAGTGTTTTCTGCACAAACGCGATTCTGCGAAGCAATGTGAACACTTGTGCTTCCCAGGCACAGAGAAGGTGCTAGCAGGGAATTCTCTGCCTGCCTTTCCCCAGTGCTCTGCAAGCTCTCCAGGGCAACATAAAATCTGGGGCTCTGTGCTTTCTTTCCTTCTGAACAAGTGTTAGTGTTTTCTGCACAAACGCGATTCTGAGAAGCAATCGGAACACTTTTGCTTCCCAGGCACAGAGAAGGTGCTAGCAGGGAATTCTCTGCCTGCCTTTCCCCAGTGCTCTGCAAGCTCTCCAGGGCAACATAAAATCTGGGGCTCTGTGCTTTCTTTCCTTCTGAACAAGTGTTAGTGTTTTCTGCACAAACGCGATTCTGCGAAGCAATGTGAACACTTTTGCTTCCCAGGCACAGAGAAGGTGCTAGCAGGGAATTCTCTGCCTGCCTTTCCCCAGTGCTCTGCAAGCTCTCCAGGGCAACATAAAATCTGGGGCTCTGTGCTTTCTTTCCTTCTGAACAAGTGTTAGTGTTTTCTGCACAAACGCGATTCTGCGAAGCAATGTGAACACTTTTGCTTCCCAGGCACAGAGAAGGTGCTAGCAGGGAATTCTCTGCCTGCTTTTCCCCAGTGCTCTGCAAGCTCTCCAGGGCAACAGAAAATCTGGGGCTCTGGGCTTTCTTTCCTTCTGAACAAGTGTTAGTGTTTTCTGCACAAACGCGATTCTGCGAAGCAATGTGAACACTTGTACTTCCCAGGCACAGAGAAGGTGCTAGCAGGGAATTCTCTGCCTGCCTTTCCCCAGTGCTCTGCAAGCTCTCCAGGGCAACATAAAATCTGGGGCTCTGTGCTTTCTTTCCTTCTGAACAAGTGTTAGTGTTTTCTGCACAAACGCGATTCTGTGAAGCAATGTGAACACTTGTGCTTCCCAGGCACAGAGAAGGTGCTAGCAGGGAATTCTCTGCCTGCCTTTCCCCAGTGCTCTGCAAGCTCTCCAGGGCAACATAAAATGTGGGGCTCTGTGCTTTCTTTCCTTCTGAACAAGTGTTAGTGTTTTCTGCACAAACGCGATTCTGCGAAGCAATGTGAACACTTGTACTTCCCAGGCACAGAGAAGGTGCTAGCAGGGAATTCTCTGCCTGCCTTTCCCCAGTGCTCTGCAAGCTCTCCAGGGCAACATAAAATCTGGGGCTCTGTGCTTTCTTTCCTTCTGAACAAGTGTTAGTGTTTTCTGCACAAACGCGATTCTGCGAAGCAATGTGAACACTTTTGCTTCCCAGGCACAGAGAAGGTGCTAGCAGGGAATTCTCTGCCTGCTTTTCCCCAGTGCTCTGCAATCTCTCCAGGGCAACATAAAATCTGGGGCTCTGTGCTTTCTTTCCTTCTGAACAAGTGTTAGTGTTTTCTGCACAAACGCGATTCTGAGAAGCAATGTGAACACTTGTACTTCCCAGGCACAGAGAAGGTGCTAGCAGGGAATTCTCTGCCTGCCTTTCCCCAGTGCTCTGCAAGCTCTCCAGGGCAACATAAAATCTGGGGCTCTGTGCTTTCTTTCCTTCTGAACAAGTGTTAGTGTTTTCTGCACAAACGCGATTCTGCGAAGCAATGTGAACACTTGTGCTTCCCAGGCACAGAGAAGGTGCTAGCAGGGAATTCTCTGCCTGCCTTTCCCCAGTGCTCTGCAAGCTCTCCAGGGCAACATAAAATCTGGGGCTCTGTGCTTTCTTTCCTTCTGAACAAGTGTTAGTGTTTTCTGCACAAACGCGATTCTGCGAAGCAATGTGAACACTTTTGCTTCCCAGGCACAGAGAAGGTGCTAGCAGGGAATTCTCTGCCTGCCTTTCCCCAGTGCTCTGCAAGCTCTCCAGGGCAACATAAAATCTGGGGCTCTGTGCTTTCTTTCCTTCTGAACAAGTGTTAGTGTTTTCTGCACAAACGCGATTCTGCGAAGCAATGTGAACACTTTTGCTTCCCAGGCACAGAGAAGGTGCTAGCAGGGAATTCTCTGCCTGCCTTTCCCCAGTGCTCTGCAAGCTCTCCAGGGCAACATAAAATCTGGGGCTCTGTGCTTTCTTTCCTTCTGAACAAGTGTTAGTGTTTTCTGCACAAACGCGATTCTGCGAAGCAATGTGAACACTTTTGCTTCCCAGGCACAGAGAAGGTGCTAGCAGGGAATTCTCTGCCTGCCTTTCCCCAGTGCTCTGCAAGCTCTCCAGGGCAACATAAAATCTGGGGCTCTGTGCTTTCTTTCCTTCTGAACAAGTGTTAGTGTTTTCTGCACAAACGCGATTCTGCGAAGCAATGTGAACACTTGTGCTTCCCAGGCACAGAGAAGGTGCTAGCAGGGAATTCTCTGCCTGCCTTTCCCCAGTGCTCTGCAAGCTCTCCAGGGCAACATAAAATCTGGGGCTCTGTGCTTTCTTTCCTTCTGAACAAGTGTTAGTGTTTTCTGCACAAACGCGATTCTGCGAAGCAATGTGAACACTTGTACTTCCCAGGCACAGAGAAGGTGCTAGCAGGGAATTCTCTGCCTGCCTTTCCCCAGTGCTCTGCAAGCTCTCCAGGGCAACATAAAATCTGGGGCTCTGTGCTTTCTTTCCTTCTGAACAAGTGTTAGTGTTTTCTGCACAAACGCGATTCTGCGAAGCAATGTGAACACTTTTGCTTCCCAGGCACAGAGAAGGTGCTAGCAGGGAATTCTCTGCCTGCTTTTCCCCAGTGCTCTGCAAGCTCTCCAGGGCAACATAAAATGTGGGGCTCTGTGCTTTCTTTCCTTCTGAACAAGTGTTAGTGTTTTCTGCACAAACGCGATTCTGCGAAGCAATGTGAACACTTTTGCTTCCCAGGCACAGAGAAGGTGCTTGCAGGGAATTCTCTGCCTGCCTTTCCCCAGTGCTCTGCAAGCTCTCCAGGGCAACATAAAATCTGGGGCTCTGTGCTTTCTTTCCTTCTGAACAAGTGTTAGTGTTTTCTGCACAAACGCGATTCTGCGAAGCAATGTGAACACTTGTACTTCCCAGGCACAGAGAAGGTGCTAGCAGGGAATTCTCTGCCTGCCTTTCCCCAGTGCTCTGCAAGCTCTCCAGGGCAACATAAAATCTGGGGCTCTGTGCTTTCTTTCCTTCTGAACAAGTGTTAGTGTTTTCTGCACAAACGCGATTCTGAGAAGCAATGTGAACACTTGTACTTCCCAGGCACAGAGAAGGTGCTTGCAGGGAATTCTCTGCCTGCCTTTCCCCAGTGCTCTGCAATCTCTCCAGGGCAACATAAAATCTGGGGCTCTGTGCTTTCTTTCCTTCTGAACAAGTGTTAGTGTTTTCTGCACAAACACGATTCTGCGAAGCAATGTGAACACTTGTACTTCCCAGGCACAGAGAAGGTGCTAGCAGGGAATTCTCTGCCTGCCTTTCCCCAGTGCTCTGCAAGCTCTCCAGGGCAACATAAAATCTGGGGCTCTGGGCTTTCTTTCCTTCTGAACAAGTGTTAGTGTTTTCTGCACAAACGCGATTCTGCGAAGCAATGTGAACACTTGTACTTCCCAGGCACAGAGAAGGTGCTAGCAGGGAATTCTCTGCCTGCCTTTCCCCAGTGCTCTGCAAGCTCTCCAGGGCAACATAAAATCTGGGGCTCTGGGCTTTCTTTCCTTCTGAACAAGTGTTAGTGTTTTCTGCACAAACGCGATTCTGCGAAGCAATGTGAACACTTGTACTTCCCAGGCACAGAGAAGGTGCTAGCAGGGAATTCTCTGCCTGCCTTTCCCCAGTGCTCTGCAAGCTCTCCAGGGCAACATAAAATGTGGGGCTCTGTGCTTTCTTTCCTTCTGAACAAGTGTTAGTGTTTTCTGCACAAACGCGATTCTGCGAAGCAATGTGAACACTTTTGCTTCCCAGGCACAGAGAAGGTGCTAGCAGGGAATTCTCTGCCTGCTTTTCCCCAGTGCTCTGCAAGCTCTCCAGGGCAACATAAAATGTGGGGCTCTGTGCTTTCTTTCCTTCTGAACAAGTGTTAGTGTTTTCTGCACAAACGCGATTCTGCGAAGCAATGTGAACACTTTTGCTTCCCAGGCACAGAGAAGGTGCTAGCAGGGAATTCTCTGCCTGCTTTTCCCCAGTGCTCTGCAAGCTCTCCAGGGCAACATAAAATCTGGGGCTCTGGGCTTTCTTTCCTTCTGAACAAGTGTTAGTGTTTTCTGCACAAACGCGATTCTGCGAAGCAATGTGAACACTTTTGCTTCCCAGGCACAGAGAAGGTGCTAGCAGGGAATTCTCTGCCTGCTTTTCCCCAGTGCTCTGCAAGCTCTCCAGGGCAACATAAAATGTGGGGCTCTGTGCTTTCTTTCCTTCTGAACAAGTGTTAGTGTTTTCTGCACAAACGCGATTCTGCGAAGCAATGTGAACACTTTTGCTTCCCAGGCACAGAGAAGGTGCTAGCAGGGAATTCTCTGCCTGCTTTTCCCCAGTGCTCTGCAAGCTCTCCAGGGCAACATAAAATCTGGGGCTCTGGGCTTTCTTTCCTTCTGAACAAGTGTTAGTGTTTTCTGCACAAACGCGATTCTGCGAAGCAATGTGAACACTTGTGCTTCCCAGGCACAGAGAAGGTGCTAGCAGGGAATTCTCTGCCTGCCTTTCCCCAGTGCTCTGCAAGCTCTCCAGGGCAACATAAAATCTGGGGCTCTGTGCTTTCTTTCCTTCTGAACAAGTGTTAGTGTTTTCTGCACAAACGCGATTCTGCGAAGCAATGTGAACACTTGTACTTCCCAGGCACAGAGAAGGTGCTAGCAGGGAATTCTCTGCCTGCCTTTCCCCAGTGCTCTGCAAGCTCTCCAGGGCAACATAAAATCTGGGGCTCTGTGCTTTCTTTCCTTCTGAACAAGTGTTAGTGTTTTCTGCACAAACGCGATTCTGCGAAGCAATGTGAACACTTTTGCTTCCCAGGCACAGAGAACGTGCTAGCAGGGAATTCTCTGCCTGCTTTTCCCCAGTGCTCTGCAATCTCTCCAGGGCAACATAAAATCTGGGGCTCTGTGCTTTCTTTCCTTCTGAACAAGTGTTAGTGTTTTCTGCACAAACGCGATTCTGCGAAGCAATGTGAACACTTGTACTTCCCAGGCACAGAGAAGGTGCTAGCAGGGAATTCTCTGCCTGCCTTTCCCCAGTGCTCTGCAAGCTCTCCAGGGCAACATAAAATCTGGGGCTCTGTGCTTTCTTTCCTTCTGAACAAGTGTTAGTGTTTTCTGCACAAACGCGATTCTGCGAAGCAATGTGAACACTTGTGCTTCCCAGGCACAGAGAAGGTGCTAGCAGGGAATTCTCTGCCTGCCTTTCCCCAGTGCTCTGCAAGCTCTCCAGGGCAACATAAAATCTGGGGCTCTGTGCTTTCTTTCCTTCTGAACAAGTGTTAGTGTTTTCTGCACAAACGCGATTCTGCGAAGCAATGTGAACACTTGTACTTCCCAGGCACAGAGAAGGTGCTAGCAGGGAATTCTCTGCCTGCCTTTCCCCAGTGCTCTGCAAGCTCTCCAGGGCAACATAAAATCTGGGGCTCTGTGCTTTCTTTCCTTCTGAACAAGTGTTAGTGTTTTCTGCACAAACGCGATTCTGCGAAGCAATGTGAACACTTTTGCTTCCCAGGCACAGAGAAGGTGCTAGCAGGGAATTCTCTGCCTGCTTTTCCCCAGTGCTCTGCAAGCTCTCCAGGGCAACATAAAATCTGGGGCTCTGGGCTTTCTTTCCTTCTGAACAAGTGTTAGTGTTTTCTGCACAAACGCGATTCTGAGAAGCAATGTGAACACTTGTACTTCCCAGGCACAGAGAAGGTGCTAGCAGGGAATTCTCTGCCTGCCTTTCCCCAGTGCTCTGCAAGCTCTCCAGGGCAACATAAAATCTGGGGCTCTGTGCTTTCTTTCCTTCTGAACAAGTGTTAGTGTTTTCTGCACAAACGCGATTCTGCGAAGCAATGTGAACACTTTTGCTTCCCAGGCACAGAGAAGGTGCTAGCAGGGAATTCTCTGCCTGCTTTTCCCCAGTGCTCTGCAATCTCTCCAGGGCAACATAAAATCTGGGGCTCTGTGCTTTCTTTCCTTCTGAACAAGTGTTAGTGTTTTCTGCACAAACGCGATTCTGCGAAGCAATGTGAACACTTGTACTTCCCAGGCACAGAGAAGGTGCTAGCAGGGAATTCTCTGCCTGCCTTTCCCCAGTGCTCTGCAAGCTCTCCAGGGCAACATAAAATCTGGGGCTCTGTGCTTTCTTTCCTTCTGAACAAGTGTTAGTGTTTTCTGCACAAACGCGATTCTGCGAAGCAATGTGAACACTTGTGCTTCCCAGGCACAGAGAAGGTGCTAGCAGGGAATTCTCTGCCTGCCTTTCCCCAGTGCTCTGCAAGCTCTCCAGGGCAACATAAAATCTGGGGCTCTGTGCTTTCTTTCCTTCTGAACAAGTGTTAGTGTTTTCTGCACAAACGCGATTCTGCGAAGCAATGTGAACACTTGTGCTTCCCAGGCACAGAGAAGGTGCTAGCAGGGAATTCTCTGCCTGCCTTTCCCCAGTGCTCTGCAAGCTCTCCAGGGCAACATAAAATGTGGGGCTCTGTGCTTTCTTTCCTTCTGAACAAGTGTTAGTGTTTTCTGCACAAACGCGATTCTGCGAAGCAATGTGAACACTTGTACTTCCCAGGCACAGAGAAGGTGCTAGCAGGGAATTCTCTGCCTGCCTTTCCCCAGTGCTCTGCAAGCTCTCCAGGGCAACATAAAATCTGGGGCTCTGTGCTTTCTTTCCTTCTGAACAAGTGTTAGTGTTTTCTGCACAAACGCGATTCTGCGAAGCAATGTGAACACTTGTGCTTCCCAGGCACAGAGAAGGTGCTAGCAGGGAATTCTCTGCCTGCCTTTCCCCAGTGCTCTGCAAGCTCTCCAGGGCAACATAAAATCTGGGGCTCTGTGCTTTCTTTCCTTCTGAACAAGTGTTAGTGTTTTCTGCACAAACGCGATTCTGCGAAGCAATGTGAACACTTGTACTTCCCAGGCACAGAGAAGGTGCTAGCAGGGAATTCTCTGCCTGCCTTTCCCCAGTGCTCTGCAAGCTCTCCAAGGCAACATAAAATGTGGGGCTCTGTGCTTTCTTTCCTTCTGAACAAGTGTTAGTGTTTTCTGCACAAACGCGATTCTGCGAAGCAATGTGAACACTTTTGCTTCCCAGGCACAGAGAAGGTGCTAGCAGGGAATTCTCTGCCTGCCTTTCCCCAGTGCTCTGCAAGCTCTCCAGGGCAACATAAAATCTGGGGCTCTGGGCTTTCTTTCCTTCTGAACAAGTGTTAGTGTTTTCTGCACAAACGCGATTCTGCGAAGCAATGTGAACACTTGTGCTTCCCAGGCACAGAGAAGGTGCTAGCAGGGAATTCTCTGCCTGCCTTTCCCCAGTGCTCTGCAATCTCTCCAGGGCAACATAAAATCTGGGGCTCTGTGCTTTCTTTCCTTCTGAACAAGTGTTAGTGTTTTCTGCACAAACGCGATTCTAAGAAGCAATGTGAACACTTGTACTTCCCAGGCACAGAGAAGGTGCTAGCAGGGAATTCTCTGCCTGCCTTTCCCCAGTGCTCTGCAATCTCTCCAGGGCAACATAAAATCTGGGGCTCTGTGCTTTCTTTCCTTCTGAACAAGTGTTAGTGTTTTCTGCACAAACGCGATTCTGCGAAGCAATGTGAACACTTTTGCTTCCCAGGCACAGAGAAGGTGCTAGCAGGGAATTCTCTGCCTGCTTTTCCCCAGTGCTCTGCAAGCTCTCCAGGGCAACATAAAATCTGGGGCTCTGGGCTTTCTTTCCTTCTGAACAAGTGTTAGTGTTTTCTGCACAAACGCGATTCTGCGAAGCAATGTGAACACTTTTGCTTCCCAGGCACAGAGAAGGTGCTTGCAGGGAATTCTCTGCCTGCCTTTCCCCAGTGCTCTGCAAGCTCTCCAGGGCAACATAAAATCTGGGGCTCTGTGCTTTCTTTCCTTCTGAACAAGTGTTAGTGTTTTCTGCACAAACGCGATTCTGCGAAGCAATGTGAACACTTGTGCTTCCCAGGCACAGAGAAGGTGCTAGCAGGGAATTCTCTGCCTGCCTTTCCCCAGTGCTCTGCAAGCTCTCCAGGGCAACATAAAATCTGGGGCTCTGTGCTTTCTTTCCTTCTGAACAAGTGTTAGTGTTTTCTGCACAAACGCGATTCTGCGAAGCAATGTGAACACTTTTGCTTCCCAGGCACAGAGAAGGTGCTAGCAGGGAATTCTCTGCCTGCCTTTCCCCAGTGCTCTGCAAGCTCTCCAGGGCAACATAAAATCTGGGGCTCTGTGCTTTCTTTCCTTCTGAACAAGTGTTAGTGTTTTCTGCACAAACGCGATTCTGCGAAGCAATGTGAACACTTTTGCTTCCCAGGCACAGAGAAGGTGCTAGCAGGGAATTCTCTGCCTGCCTTTCCCCAGTGCTCTGCAAGCTCTCCAGGGCAACATAAAATCTGGGGCTCTGGGCTTTCTTTCCTTCTGAACAAGTGTTAGTGTTTTCTGCACAAACGCGATTCTGCGAAGCAATGTGAACACTTGTACTTCCCAGGCACAGAGAAGGTGCTAGCAGGGAATTCTCTGCCTGCCTTTCCCCAGTGCTCTGCAAGCTCTCCAGGGCAACATAAAATCTGGAGCTCTGTGCTTTCTTTCCTTCTGAACAAGTGTTAGTGTTTTCTGCACAAACGCGATTCTGCGAAGCAATGTGAACACTTTTGCTTCCCAGGCACAGAGAAGGTGCTAGCAGGGAATTCTCTGCCTGCTTTTCCCCAGTGCTCTGCAAGCTCTCCAGGGCAACATAAAATCTGGGGCTCTGGGCTTTCTTTCCTTCTGAACAAGTGTTAGTGTTTTCTGCACAAACGCGATTCTGCGAAGCAATGTGAACACTTTTGCTTCCCAGGCACAGAGAAGGTGCTTGCAGGGAATTCTCTGCCTGCCTTTCCCCAGTGCTCTGCAAGCTCTCCAGGGCAACATAAAATCTGGGGCTCTGGGCTTTCTTTCCTTCTGAACAAGTGTTAGTGTTTTCTGCACAAACGCGATTCTGCGAAGCAATGTGAACACTTGTGCTTCCCAGGCACAGAGAAGGTGCTAGCAGGGAATTCTCTGCCTGCCTTTCCCCAGTGCTCTGCAAGCTCTCCAGGGCAACATAAAATCTGGGGCTCTGTGCTTTCTTTCCTTCTGAACAAGTGTTAGTGTTTTCTGCACAAACGCGATTCTGCGAAGCAATGTGAACACTTTTGCTTCCCAGGCACAGAGAAGGTGCTAGCAGGGAATTCTCTGCCTGCCTTTCCCCAGTGCTCTGCAAGCTCTCCAGGGCAACATAAAATCTGGGGCTCTGTGCTTTCTTTCCTTCTGAACAAGTGTTAGTGTTTTCTGCACAAACGCGATTCTGCGAAGCAATGTGAACACTTTTGCTTCCCAGGCACAGAGAAGGTGCTAGCAGGGAATTCTCTGCCTGCCTTTCCCCAGTGCTCTGCAAGCTCTCCAGGGCAACATAAAATCTGGGGCTCTGGGCTTTCTTTCCTTCTGAACAAGTGTTAGTGTTTTCTGCACAAACGCGATTCTGCGAAGCAATGTGAACACTTGTACTTCCCAGGCACAGAGAAGGTGCTAGCAGGGAATTCTCTGCCTGCCTTTCCCCAGTGCTCTGCAAGCTCTCCAGGGCAACATAAAATCTGGGGCTCTGTGCTTTCTTTCGTTCTGAACAAGTGTTAGTGTTTTTCTGCACAAACGCTATTCTGAGAAGCAATGGGAACACTTTTGCTTCCCAGGCACAGAGAAGGTGCTAGCAGGGAATTCTCTGCCTGCCTTTCCCCAGTGCTCTGCAAGCTCTCCAGGGCAACATAAAATCTGGGGCTCTGTGCTTTCTTTCCTTCTGAACAAGTGTTAGTGTTTTCTGCACAAACGCGATTCTGAGAAGCAATGTGAACACTTGTACTTCCCAGGCACAGAGAAGGTGCTTGCAGGGAATTCTCTGCCTGCCTTTCCCCAGTGCTCTGCAAGCTCTCCAAGGCAACATAAAATGTGGGGCTCTGTGCTTTCTTTCCTTCTGAACAAGTGTTAGTGTTTTCTGCACAAACGCGATTCTGCGAAGCAATGTGAACACTTTTGCTTCCCAGGCACAGAGAAGGTGCTAGCAGGGAATTCTCTGCCTGCCTTTCCCCAGTGCTCTGCAAGCTCTCCAGGGCAACATAAAATCTGGGGCTCTGTGCTTTCTTTCCTTCTGAACAAGTGTTAGTGTTTTCTGCACAAACGCGATTCTGCGAAGCAATGTGAACACTTGTGCTTCCCAGGCACAGAGAAGGTGCTAGCAGGGAATTCTCTGCCTGCCTTTCCCCAGTGCTCTGCAATCTCTCCAGGGCAACATAAAATCTGGGGCTCTGTGCTTTCTTTCCTTCTGAACAAGTGTTAGTGTTTTCTGCACAAACGCGATTCTGCGAAGCAATGTGAACACTTGTGCTTCCCAGGCACAGAGAAGGTGCTAGCAGGGAATTCTCTGCCTGCCTTTCCCCAGTGCTCTGCAAGCTCTCCAGGGCAACATAAAATCTGGGGCTCTGTGCTTTCTTTCCTTCTGAACAAGTGTTAGTGTTTTCTGCACAAACGCGATTCTGCGAAGCAATGTGAACACTTTTGCTTCCCAGGCACAGAGAAGGTGCTAGCAGGGAATTCTCTGCCTGCTTTTCCCCAGTGCTCTGCAAGCTCTCCAGGGCAACATAAAATCTGGGGCTCTGGGCTTTCTTTCCTTCTGAACAAGTGTTAGTGTTTTCTGCACAAACGCGATTCTGCGAAGCAATGTGAACACTTTTGCTTCCCAGGCACAGAGAAGGTGCTTGCAGGGAATTCTCTGCCTGCCTTTCCCCAGTGCTCTGCAAGCTCTCCAGGGCAACATAAAATCTGGGGCTCTGTGCTTTCTTTCCTTCTGAACAAGTGTTAGTGTTTTCTGCACAAACGCGATTCTGCGAAGCAATGTGAACACTTGTGCTTCCCAGGCACAGAGAAGGTGCTAGCAGGGAATTCTCTGCCTGCCTTTCCCCAGTGCTCTGCAAGCTCTCCAGGGCAACATAAAATCTGGGGCTCTGTGCTTTCTTTCCTTCTGAACAAGTGTTAGTGTTTTCTGCACAAACGCGATTCTGCGAAGCAATGTGAACACTTTTGCTTCCCAGGCACAGAGAAGGTGCTAGCAGGGAATTCTCTGCCTGCCTTTCCCCAGTGCTCTGCAAGCTCTCCAGGGCAACATAAAATCTGGGGCTCTGTGCTTTCTTTCCTTCTGAACAAGTGTTAGTGTTTTCTGCACAAACGCGATTCTGCGAAGCAATGTGAACACTTTTGCTTCCCAGGCACAGAGAAGGTGCTAGCAGGGAATTCTCTGCCTGCCTTTCCCCAGTGCTCTGCAAGCTCTCCAGGGCAACATAAAATCTGGGGCTCTGGGCTTTCTTTCCTTCTGAACAAGTGTTAGTGTTTTCTGCACAAACGCGATTCTGCGAAGCAATGTGAACACTTGTACTTCCCAGGCACAGAGAAGGTGCTAGCAGGGAATTCTCTGCCTGCCTTTCCCCAGTGCTCTGCAAGCTCTCCAGGGCAACATAAAATCTGGGGCTCTGTGCTTTCTTTCCTTCTGAACAAGTGTTAGTGTTTTCTGCACAAACGCGATTCTGCGAAGCAATGTGAACACTTGTACTTCCCAGGCACAGAGAAGGTGCTAGCAGGGAATTCTCTGCCTGCCTTTCCCCAGTGCTCTGCAAGCTCTCCAGGGCAACATAAAATCTGGGGCTCTGTGCTTTCTTTCCTTCTGAACAAGTGTTAGTGTTTTCTGCACAAACGCGATTCTGCGAAGCAATGTGAACACTTTTGCTTCCCAGGCACAGAGAAGGTGCTAGCAGGGAATTCTCTGCCTGCCTTTCCCCAGTGCTCTGCAAGCTCTCCAGGGCAACATAAAATCTGGGGCTCTGTGCTTTCTTTCCTTCTGAACAAGTGTTAGTGTTTTCTGCACAAACGCGATTCTAAGAAGCAATGTGAACACTTTTGCTTCCCAGGCACAGAGAAGGTGCTAGCAGGGAATTCTCTGCCTGCCTTTCCCCAGTGCTCTGCAAGCTCTCCAGGGCAACATAAAATCTGGGGCTCTGGGCTTTCTTTCCTTCTGAACAAGTGTTAGTGTTTTCTGCACAAACGCGATTCTGCGAAGCAATGTGAACACTTGTACTTCCCAGGCACAGAGAAGGTGCTAGCAGGGAATTCTCTGCCTGCCTTTCCCCAGTGCTCTGCAAGCTCTCCAGGGCAACATAAAATCTGGGGCTCTGTGCTTTCTTTCGTTCTGAACAAGTGTTAGTGTTTTTCTGCACAAACGCTATTCTGAGAAGCAATGGGAACACTTTTGCTTCCCAGGCACAGAGAAGGTGCTAGCAGGGAATTCTCTGCCTGCTTTTCCCCAGTGCTCTACAAGCTCTCCAGGGCAACATAAAATCTGGGGCTCTGTGCTTTCTTTCCTTCTGAACAAGTGTTAGTGTTTTCTGCACAAACGCGATTCTGAGAAGCAATGTGAACACTTGTACTTCCCAGGCACAGAGAAGGTGCTTGCAGGGAATTCTCTGCCTGCCTTTCCCCAGTGCTCTGCAAGCTCTCCAAGGCAACATAAAATGTGGGGCTCTGTGCTTTCTTTCCTTCTGAACAAGTGTTAGTGTTTTCTGCACAAACGCGATTCTGCGAAGCAATGTGAACACTTTTGCTTCCCAGGCACAGAGAAGGTGCTAGCAGGGAATTCTCTGCCTGCCTTTCCCCAGTGCTCTGCAAGCTCTCCAGGGCAACATAAAATCTGGGGCTCTGGGCTTTCTTTCCTTCTGAACAAGTGTTAGTGTTTTCTGCACAAACGCGATTCTGCGAAGCAATGTGAACACTTGTGCTTCCCAGGCACAGAGAAGGTGCTAGCAGGGAATTCTCTGCCTGCCTTTCCCCAGTGCTCTGCAATCTCTCCAGGGCAACATAAAATCTGGGGCTCTGTGCTTTCTTTCCTTCTGAACAAGTGTTAGTGTTTTCTGCACAAACGCGATTCTGCGAAGCAATGTGAACACTTGTGCTTCCCAGGCACAGAGAAGGTGCTAGCAGGGAATTCTCTGCCTGCCTTTCCCCAGTGCTCTGCAAGCTCTCCAGGGCAACATAAAATCTGGGGCTCTGGGCTTTCTTTCCTTCTGAACAAGTGTTAGTGTTTTCTGCACAAACGCGATTCTGCGAAGCAATGTGAACACTTGTACTTCCCAGGCACAGAGAAGGTGCTAGCAGGGAATTCTCTGCCTGCCTTTCCCCAGTGCTCTGCAAGCTCTCCAGGGCAACATAAAATCTGGGGCTCTGTGCTTTCTTTCGTTCTGAACAAGTGTTAGTGTTTTCTGCACAAACGCGATTCTGCGAAGCAATGTGAACACTTTTGCTTCCCAGGCACAGAGAAGGTGCTAGCAGGGAATTCTCTGCCTGCTTTTCCCCAGTGCTCTGCAAGCTCTCCAGGGCAACATAAAATCTGGGGCTCTGGGCTTTCTTTCCTTCTGAACAAGTGTTAGTGTTTTCTGCACAAACGCGATTCTGAGAAGCAATGTGAACACTTGTACTTCCCAGGCACAGAGAAGGTGCTTGCAGGGAATTCTCTGCCTGCCTTTCCCCAGTGCTCTGCAAGCTCTCCAAGGCAACATAAAATGTGGGGCTCTGTGCTTTCTTTCCTTCTGAACAAGTGTTAGTGTTTTCTGCACAAACGCGATTCTGCGAAGCAATGTGAACACTTTTGCTTCCCAGGCACAGAGAAGGTGCTAGCAGGGAATTCTCTGCCTGCCTTTCCCCAGTGCTCTGCAAGCTCTCCAGGGCAACATAAAATCTGGGGCTCTGGGCTTTCTTTCCTTCTGAACAAGTGTTAGTGTTTTCTGCACAAACGCGATTCTGCGAAGCAATGTGAACACTTGTGCTTCCCAGGCACAGAGAAGGTGCTAGCAGGGAATTCTCTGCCTGCCTTTCCCCAGTGCTCTGCAATCTCTCCAGGGCAACATAAAATCTGGGGCTCTGTGCTTTCTTTCCTTCTGAACAAGTGTTAGTGTTTTCTGCACAAACGCGATTCTGCGAAGCAATGTGAACACTTGTGCTTCCCAGGCACAGAGAAGGTGCTAGCAGGGAATTCTCTGCCTGCCTTTCCCCAGTGCTCTGCAAGCTCTCCAGGGCAACATAAAATCTGGGGCTCTGGGCTTTCTTTCCTTCTGAACAAGTGTTAGTGTTTTCTGCACAAACGCGATTCTGCGAAGCAATGTGAACACTTTTGCTTCCCAGGCACAGAGAAGGTGCTAGCAGGGAATTCTCTGCCTGCCTTTCCCCAGTGCTCTGCAAGCTCTCCAGGGCAACATAAAATCTGGGGCTCTGGGCTTTCTTTCCTTCTGAACAAGTGTTAGTGTTTTCTGCACAAACGCGATTCTGCGAAGCAATGTGAACACTTTTGCTTCCCAGGCACAGAGAAGGTGCTAGCAGGGAATTCTCTGCCTGCCTTTCCCCAGTGCTCTGCAAGCTCTCCAGGGCAACATAAAATCTGGGGCTCTGTGCTTTCTTTCCTTCTGAACAAGTGTTAGTGTTTTCTGCACAAACGCGATTCTGCGAAGCAATGTGAACACTTTTGCTTCCCAGGCACAGAGAAGGTGCTAGCAGGGAATTCTCTGCCTGCTTTTCCCCAGTGCTCTGCAAGCTCTCCAGGGCAACATAAAATCTGGGGCTCTGGGCTTTCTTTCCTTCTGAACAAGTGTTAGTGTTTTCTGCACAAACGCGATTCTGCGAAGCAATGTGAACACTTGTGCTTCCCAGGCACAGAGAAGGTGCTAGCAGGGAATTCTCTGCCTGCCTTTCCCCAGTGCTCTGCAATCTCTCCAGGGCAACATAAAATCTGGGGCTCTGTGCTTTCTTTCCTTCTGAACAAGTGTTAGTGTTTTCTGCACAAACGCGATTCTGCGAAGCAATGTGAACACTTGTGCTTCCCAGGCACAGAGAAGGTGCTAGCAGGGAATTCTCTGCCTGCCTTTCCCCAGTGCTCTGCAAGCTCTCCAGGGCAACATAAAATCTGGGGCTCTGGGCTTTCTTTCCTTCTGAACAAGTGTTAGTGTTTTCTGCACAAACGCGATTCTGCGAAGCAATGTGAACACTTTTGCTTCCCAGGCACAGAGAAGGTGCTAGCAGGGAATTCTCTGCCTGCTTTTCCCCAGTGCTCTGCAAGCTCTCCAGGGCAACATAAAATCTGGGGCTCTGGGCTTTCTTTCCTTCTGAACAAGTGTTAGTGTTTTCTGCACAAACGCGATTCTGCGAAGCAATGTGAACACTTTTGCTTCCCAGGCACAGAGAAGGTGCTAGCAGGGAATTCTCTGCCTGCCTTTCCCCAGTGCTCTGCAATCTCTCCAGGGCAACATAAAATCTGGGGCTCTGTGCTTTCTTTCCTTCTGAACAAGTGTTAGTGTTTTCTGCACAAACGCGATTCTGCGAAGCAATGTGAACACTTTTGCTTCCCAGGCACAGAGAAGGTGCTAGCAGGGAATTCTCTGCCTGCTTTTCCCCAGTGCTCTACAAGCTCTCCAGGGCAACATAAAATCTGGGGCTCTGGGCTTTCTTTCCTTCTGAACAAGTGTTAGTGTTTTCTGCACAAACGCGATTCTGCGAAGCAATGTGAACACTTGTACTTCCCAGGCACAGAGAAGGTGCTAGCAGGGAATTCTCTGCCTGCTTTTCCCCAGTGCTCTGCAAGCTCTCCAGGGCAACATAAAATCTGGGGCTCTGGGCTTTCTTTCCTTCTGAACAAGTGTTAGTGTTTTCTGCACAAACGCGATTCTGCGAAGCAATGTGAACACTTTTGCTTCCCAGGCACAGAGAAGGTGCTAGCAGGGAATTCTCTGCCTGCCTTTCCCCAGTGCTCTGCAAGCTCTCCAGGGCAACATAAAATCTGGGGCTCTGTGCTTTCTTTCCTTCTGAACAAGTGTTAGTGTTTTCTGCACAAACGCGATTCTGCGAAGCAATGTGAACACTTTTGCTTCCCAGGCACAGAGAAGGTGCTAGCAGGGAATTCTCTGCCTGCCTTTCCCCAGTGCTCTGCAAGCTCTCCAGGGCAACATAAAATCTGGGGCTCTGTGCTTTCTTTCCTTCTGAACAAGTGTTAGTGTTTTCTGCACAAACGCGATTCTGCGAAGCAATGTGAACACTTGTACTTCCCAGGCACAGAGAAGGTGCTAGCAGGGAATTCTCTGCCTGCCTTTCCCCAGTGCTCTGCAAGCTCTCCAGGGCAACATAAAATCTGGGGCTCTGGGCTTTCTTTCCTTCTGAACAAGTGTTAGTGTTTTCTGCACAAACGCGATTCTGCGAAGCAATGTGAACACTTGTGCTTCCCAGGCACAGAGAAGGTGCTAGCAGGGAATTCTCTGCCTGCCTTTCCCCAGTGCTCTGCAAGCTCTCCAGGGCAACATAAAATCTGGGGCTCTGTGCTTTCTTTCCTTCTGAACAAGTGTTAGTGTTTTCTGCACAAACGCGATTCTAAGAAGCAATGTGAACACTTGTACTTCCCAGGCACAGAGAAGGTGCTAGCAGGGAATTCTCTGCCTGCCTTTCCCCAGTGCTCTGCAAGCTCTCCAGGGCAACATAAAATCTGGGGCTCTGTGCTTTCTTTCCTTCTGAACAAGTGTTAGTGTTTTCTGCACAAACGCGATTCTGCGAAGCAATGTGAACACTTTTGCTTCCCAGGCACAGAGAAGGTGCTAGCAGGGAATTCTCTGCCTGCTTTTCCCCAGTGCTCTGCAAGCTCTCCAGGGCAACATAAAATCTGGGGCTCTGGGCTTTCTTTCCTTCTGAACAAGTGTTAGTGTTTTCTGCACAAACGCGATTCTGCGAAGCAATGTGAACACTTTTGCTTCCCAGGCACAGAGAAGGTGCTTGCAGGGAATTCTCTGCCTGCCTTTCCCCAGTGCTCTGCAAGCTCTCCAGGGCAACATAAAATCTGGGGCTCTGTGCTTTCTTTCCTTCTGAACAAGTGTTAGTGTTTTCTGCACAAACGCGATTCTGCGAAGCAATGTGAACACTTGTGCTTCCCAGGCACAGAGAAGGTGCTAGCAGGGAATTCTCTGCCTGCCTTTCCCCAGTGCTCTGCAAGCTCTCCAGGGCAACATAAAATCTGGGGCTCTGTGCTTTCTTTCCTTCTGAACAAGTGTTAGTGTTTTCTGCACAAACGCGATTCTGCGAAGCAATGTGAACACTTGTACTTCCCAGGCACAGAGAAGGTGCTAGCAGGGAATTCTCTGCCTGCCTTTCCCCAGTGCTCTGCAAGCTCTCCAGGGCAACATAAAATCTGGGGCTCTGTGCTTTCTTTCCTTCTGAACAAGTGTTAGTGTTTTCTGCACAAACGCGATTCTGCGAAGCAATGTGAACACTTGTGCTTCCCAGGCACAGAGAAGGTGCTAGCAGGGAATTCTCTGCCTGCCTTTCCCCAGTGCTCTGCAAGCTCTCCAGGGCAACATAAAATCTGGGGCTCTGTGCTTTCTTTCCTTCTGAACAAGTGTTAGTGTTTTCTGCACAAACGCGATTCTAAGAAGCAATGTGAACACTTGTACTTCCCAGGCACAGAGAAGGTGCTTGCAGGGAATTCTCTGCCTGCCTTTCCCCAGTGCTCTGCAATCTCTCCAGGGCAACATAAAATCTGGGGCTCTGTGCTTTCTTTCCTTCTGAACAAGTGTTAGTGTTTTCTGCACAAACGCGATTCTGCGAAGCAATGTGAACACTTGTGCTTCCCAGGCACAGAGAAGGTGCTAGCAGGGAATTCTCTGCCTGCCTTTCCCCAGTGCTCTGCAAGATCTCCAGGGCAACATAAAATCTGGGGCTCTGTGCTTTCTTTCCTTCTGAACAAGTGTTAGTGTTTTCTGCACAAACGCGATTCTGCGAAGCAATGTGAACACTTTTGCTTCCCAGGCACAGAGAAGGTGCTAGCAGGGAATTCTCTGCCTGCCTTTCCCCAGTGCTCTGCAAGCTCTCCAGGGCAACATAAAATCTGGGGCTCTGGGCTTTCTTTCCTTCTGAACAAGTGTTAGTGTTTTCTGCACAAACGCGATTCTGCGAAGCAATGTGAACACTTGTACTTCCCAGGCACAGAGAAGGTGCTAGCAGGGAATTCTCTGCCTGCCTTTCCCCAGTGCTCTGCAAGCTCTCCAGGGCAACATAAAATCTGGGGCTCTGTGCTTTCTTTCCTTCTGAACAAGTGTTAGTGTTTTCTGCACAAACGCGATTCTGAGAAGCAATGTGAACACTTGTACTTCCCAGGCACAGAGAAGGTGCTAGCAGGGAATTCTCTGCCTGCTTTTCCCCAGTGCTCTGCAAGCTCTCCAGGGCAACATAAAATCTGGGGCTCTGTGCTTTCTTTCGTTCTGAACAAGTGTTAGTGTTTTTCTGCACAAACGCTATTCTGAGAAGCAATGGGAACACTTTTGCTTCCCAGGCACAGAGAAGGTGCTAGCAGGGAATTCTCTGCCTGCTTTTCCCCAGTGCTCTGCAAGCTCTCCAGGGCAACATAAAATCTGGGGCTCTGTGCTTTCTTTCGTTCTGAACAAGTGTTAGTGTTTTCTGCACAAACGCGATTCTGCGAAGCAATGTGAACACTTTTGCTTCCCAGGCACAGAGAAGGTGCTAGCAGGGAATTCTCTGCCTGCTTTTCCCCAGTGCTCTGCAAGCTCTCCAGGGCAACATAAAATCTGGGGCTCTGGGCTTTCTTTCCTTCTGAACAAGTGTTAGTGTTTTCTGCACAAACGCGATTCTGCGAAGCAATGTGAACACTTTTGCTTCCCAGGCACAGAGAAGGTGCTTGCAGGGAATTCTCTGCCTGCCTTTCCCCAGTGCTCTGCAAGCTCTCCAGGGCAACATAAAATCTGGGGCTCTGTGCTTTCTTTCCTTCTGAACAAGTGTTAGTGTTTTCTGCACAAACGCGATTCTGCGAAGCAATGTGAACACTTGTGCTTCCCAGGCACAGAGAAGGTGCTAGCAGGGAATTCTCTGCCTGCCTTTCCCCAGTGCTCTGCAAGCTCTCCAGGGCAACATAAAATCTGGGGCTCTGTGCTTTCTTTCCTTCTGAACAAGTGTTAGTGTTTTCTGCACAAACGCGATTCTGCGAAGCAATGTGAACACTTGTACTTCCCAGGCACAGAGAAGGTGCTAGCAGGGAATTCTCTGCCTGCCTTTCCCCAGTGCTCTGCAAGCTCTCCAGGGCAACATAAAATCTGGGGCTCTGTGCTTTCTTTCGTTCTGAACAAGTGTTAGTGTTTTCTGCACAAACGCGATTCTGCGAAGCAATGTGAACACTTTTGCTTCCCAGGCACAGAGAAGGTGCTAGCAGGGAATTCTCTGCCTGCTTTTCCCCAGTGCTCTGCAAGCTCTCCAGGGCAACATAAAATCTGGGGCTCTGTGCTTTCTTTCGTTCTGAACAAGTGTTAGTGTTTTCTGCACAAACGCGATTCTGCGAAGCAATGTGAACACTTGTGCTTCCCAGGCACAGAGAAGGTGCTAGCAGGGAATTCTCTGCCTGCCTTTCCCCAGTGCTCTGCAAGCTCTCCAGGGCAACATAAAATCTGGGGCTCTGTGCTTTCTTTCCTTCTGAACAAGTGTTAGTGTTTTCTGCACAAACGCGATTCTGCGAAGCAATGTGAACACTTGTACTTCCCAGGCACAGAGAAGGTGCTAGCAGGGAATTCTCTGCCTGCCTTTCCCCAGTGCTCTGCAAGCTCTCCGGGGCAACATAAAATCTGGGGCTCTGTGCTTTCTTTCCTTCTGAACAAGTGTTAGTGTTTTCTGCACAAACGCTATTCTAAGAAGCAATGGGAACACTTTTGCTTCCCAGGCACAGAGAAGGTGCTAGCAGGGAATTCTCTGCCTGCTTTTCCCCAGTGCTCTACAAGCTCTCCAGGGCAACATAAAATCTGGGGCTCTGTGCTTTCTTTCCTTCTGAACAAGTGTTAGTGTTTTCTGCACAAACGCGATTCTGCGAAGCAAGGTGAACACTTGTACTTCCCAGGCACAGAGAAGGTGCTAGCAGGGAATTCTCTGCCTGCTTTTCCCCAGTGCTCTGCAAGCTCTCCAGGGCAACATAAAATCTGGGGCTCTGGGCTTTCTTTCCTTCTGAACAAGTGTTAGTGTTTTCTGCACAAACGCGATTCTGCGAAGCAATGTGAACACTTTTGCTTCCCAGGCACAGAGAAGGTGCTTGCAGGGAATTCTCTGCCTGCCTTTCCCCAGTGCTCTGCAAGCTCTCCAGGGCAACATAAAATCTGGGGCTCTGTGCTTTCTTTCCTTCTGAACAAGTGTTAGTGTTTTCTGCACAAACGCGATTCTGCGAAGCAATGTGAACACTTGTGCTTCCCAGGCACAGAGAAGGTGCTAGCAGGGAATTCTCTGCCTGCCTTTCCCCAGTGCTCTGCAAGCTCTCCAGGGCAACATAAAATCTGGGGCTCTGTGCTTTCTTTCCTTCTGAACAAGTGTTAGTGTTTTCTGCACAAACGCGATTCTGCGAAGCAATGTGAACACTTGTACTTCCCAGGCACAGAGAAGGTGCTAGCAGGGAATTCTCTGCCTGCCTTTCCCCAGTGCTCTGCAAGCTCTCCAGGGCAACATAAAATGTGGGGCTCTGTGCTTTCTTTCCTTCTGAACAAGTGTTAGTGTTTTCTGCACAAACGCGATTCTGCGAAGCAATGTGAACACTTGTGCTTCCCAGGCACAGAGAAGGTGCTAGCAGGGAATTCTCTGCCTGCCTTTCCCCAGTGCTCTGCAAGCTCTCCAGGGCAACATAAAATCTGGGGCTCTGGGCTTTCTTTCCTTCTGAACAAGTGTTAGTGTTTTCTGCACAAACGCGATTCTAAGAAGCAATGTGAACACTTGTACTTCCCAGGCACAGAGAAGGTGCTAGCAGGGAATTCTCTGCCTGCCTTTCCCCAGTGCTCTGCAAGCTCTCCAGGGCAACATAAAATCTGGGGCTCTGTGCTTTCTTTCCTTCTGAACAAGTGTTAGTGTTTTCTGCACAAACGCGATTCTGCGAAGCAATGGGAACACTTTTGCTTCCCAGGCACAGAGAAGGTGCTAGCAGGGAATTCTCTGCCTGCCTTTCCCCAGTGCTCTGCAAGCTCTCCAGGGCAACATAAAATCTGGGGCTCTGTGCTTTCTTTCCTTCTGAACAAGTGTTAGTGTTTTCTGCACAAACGCGATTCTGCGAAGCAATGTGAACACTTTTGCTTCCCAGGCACAGAGAAGGTGCTAGCAGGGAATTCTCTGCCTGCCTTTCCCCAGTGCTCTGCAAGCTCTCCAGGGCAACATAAAATCTGGGGCTCTGGGCTTTCTTTCCTTCTGAACAAGTGTTAGTGTTTTCTGCACAAACGCGATTCTGCGAAGCAATGTGAACACTTGTACTTCCCAGGCACAGAGAAGGTGCTAGCAGGGAATTCTCTGCCTGCTTTTCCCCAGTGCTCTGCAATCTCTCCAGGGCAACATAAAATCTGGGGCTCTGTGCTTTCTTTCGTTCTGAACAAGTGTTAGTGTTTTTCTGCACAAACGCTATTCTGAGAAGCAATGGGAACACTTTTGCTTCCCAGGCACAGAGAAGGTGCTAGCAGGGAATTCTCTGCCTGCTTTTCCCCAGTGCTCTGCAAGCTCTCCAGGGCAACATAAAATCTGGGGCTCTGTGCTTTCTTTCGTTCTGAACAAGTGTTAGTGTTTTCTGCACAAACGTTAGTGTTTTCTGCACAAACGCGATTCTGCGAAGCAATGTGAACACTTTTGCTTCCCAGGCACAGAGAAGGTGCTAGCAGGGAATTCTCTGCCTGCTTTTCCCCAGTGCTCTGCAAGCTCTCCAGGGCAACATAAAATCTGGGGCTCTGTGCTTTCTTTCCTTCTGAACAAGTGTTAGTGTTTTCTGCACAAACGCGATTCTGCGAAGCAATGTGAACACTTGTGCTTCCCAGGCACAGAGAAGGTGCTTGCAGGGAATTCTCTGCCTGCCTTTCCCCAGTGCTCTGCAAGCTCTCCAGGGCAACATAAAATCTGGGGCTCTGTGCTTTCTTTCCTTCTGAACAAGTGTTAGTGTTTTCTGCACAAACGCGATTCTGCGAAGCAATGTGAACACTTGTACTTCCCAGGCACAGAGAAGGTGCTAGCAGGGAATTCTCTGCCTGCCTTTCCCCAGTGCTCTGCAAGCTCTCCAGGGCAACATAAAATCTGGGGCTCTGTGCTTTCTTTCGTTCTGAACAAGTGTTAGTGTTTTCTGCACAAACGCGATTCTGCGAAGCAATGTGAACACTTTTGCTTCCCAGGCACAGAGAAGGTGCTAGCAGGGAATTCTCTGCCTGCTTTTCCCCAGTGCTCTGCAAGCTCTCCAGGGCAACATAAAATCTGGGGCTCTGTGCTTTCTTTCCTTCTGAACAAGTGTTAGTGTTTTCTGCACAAACGCGATTCTGCGAAGCAATGTGAACACTTGTACTTCCCAGGCACAGAGAAGGTGCTAGCAGGGAATTCTCTGCCTGCCTTTCCCCAGTGCTCTGCAAGCTCTCCAGGGCAACATAAAATCTGGGGCTCTGTGCTTTCTTTCCTTCTGAACAAGTGTTAGTGTTTTCTG
Organism: Strix occidentalis; assembly: GCA_030819815.1. Classification (NCBI taxonomy): domain Eukaryota; kingdom Metazoa; phylum Chordata; class Aves; order Strigiformes; family Strigidae; genus Strix; species Strix occidentalis. The sequence goes on along the minus strand of JASWHU010000712.1, from coordinate 2,261 downwards.
CACAAACGCGATTCTGCGAAGCAATGTGAACACTTGTGCTTCCCAGGCACAGAGAAGGTGCTAGCAGGGAATTCTCTGCCTGCCTTTCCCCAGTGCTCTGCAAGCTCTCCAGGGCAACATAAAATCTGGGGCTCTGTGCTTTCTTTCCTTCTGAACAAGTGTTAGTGTTTTCTGCACAAACGCGATTCTGCGAAGCAATGTGAACACTTGTACTTCCCAGGCACAGAGAAGGTGCTAGCAGGGAATTCTCTGCCTGCCTTTCCCCAGTGCTCTGCAAGCTCTCCGGGGCAACATAAAATCTGGGGCTCTGTGCTTTCTTTCCTTCTGAACAAGTGTTAGTGTTTTCTGCACAAACGCGATTCTGAGAAGCAATGTGAACACTTTTGCTTCCCAGGCACAGAGAAGGTGCTAGCAGGGAATTCTCTGCCTGCTTTTCCCCAGTGCTCTGCAATCTCTCCAGGGCAACATAAAATCTGGGGCTCTGTGCTTTCTTTCCTTCTGAACAAGTGTTAGTGTTTTCTGCACAAACGCGATTCTGCGAAGCAATGTGAACACTTGTACTTCCCAGGCACAGAGAAGGTGCTAGCAGGGAATTCTCTGCCTGCCTTTCCCCAGTGCTCTGCAAGCTCTCCAGGGCAACATAAAATCTGGGGCTCTGTGCTTTCTTTCCTTCTGAACAAGTGTTAGTGTTTTCTGCACAAACGCGATTCTGCGAAGCAATGTGAACACTTGTGCTTCCCAGGCACAGAGAAGGTGCTAGCAGGGAATTCTCTGCCTGCCTTTCCCCAGTGCTCTGCAAGCTCTCCAGGGCAACATAAAATCTGGGGCTCTGTGCTTTCTTTCCTTCTGAACAAGTGTTAGTGTTTTCTGCACAAACGCGATTCTGCGAAGCAATGTGAACACTTGTACTTCCCAGGCACAGAGAAGGTGCTAGCAGGGAATTCTCTGCCTGCCTTTCCCCAGTGCTCTGCAAGCTCTCCGGGGCAACATAAAATCTGGGGCTCTGTGCTTTCTTTCCTTCTGAACAAGTGTTAGTGTTTTCTGCACAAACGCGATTCTGAGAAGCAATGTGAACACTTTTGCTTCCCAGGCACAGAGAAGGTGCTAGCAGGGAATTCTCTGCCTGCTTTTCCCCAGTGCTCTGCAATCTCTCCAGGGCAACATAAAATCTGGGGCTCTGTGCTTTCTTTCCTTCTGAACAAGTGTTAGTGTTTTCTGCACAAACGCGATTCTGCGAAGCAATGTGAACACTTTTGCTTCCCAGGCACAGAGAAGGTGCTAGCAGGGAATTCTCTGCCTGCTTTTCCCCAGTGCTCTGCAAGCTCTCCAGGGCAACATAAAATCTGGGGCTCTGGGCTTTCTTTCCTTCTGAACAAGTGTTAGTGTTTTCTGCACAAACGCGATTCTGCGAAGCAATGTGAACACTTTTGCTTCCCAGGCACAGAGAAGGTGCTAGCAGGGAATTCTCTGCCTGCCTTTCCCCAGTGCTCTGCAAGCTCTCCAGGGCAACATAAAATCTGGGGCTCTGTGCTTTCTTTCCTTCTGAACAAGTGTTAGTGTTTTCTGCACAAACGCGATTCTGCGAAGCAATGTGAACACTTGTGCTTCCCAGGCACAGAGAAGGTGCTAGCAGGGAATTCTCTGCCTGCCTTTCCCCAGTGCTCTGCAAGCTCTCCAGGGCAACATAAAATCTGGGGCTCTGTGCTTTCTTTCCTTCTGAACAAGTGTTAGTGTTTTCGGCACAAACGCGATTCTGAGAAGCAATGTGAACACTTGTACTTCCCAGGCACAGAGAAGGTGCTTGCAGGGAATTCTCTGCCTGCCTTTCCCCAGTGCTCTGCAATCTCTCCAGGGCAACATAAAATCTGGGGCTCTGTGCTTTCTTTCCTTCTAAACAAGTGTTAGTGTTTTCTGCACAAACGCGATTCTGCGAAGCAATGTGAACACTTGTACTTCCCAGGCACAGAGAAGGTGCTAGCAGGGAATTCTCTGCCTGCCTTTCCCCAGTGCTCTGCAAGCTCTCCAGGGCAACATAAAATCTGGGGCTCTGTGCTTTCTTTCCTTCTGAACAAGTGTTAGTGTTTTCTGCACAAACGCGATTCTGCGAAGCAATGTGAACACTTGTACTTCCCAGGCACAGAGAAGGTGCTAGCAGGGAATTCTCTGCCTGCCTTTCCCCAGTGCTCTGCAAGCTCTCCAGGGCAACATAAAATCTGGGGCTCTGTGCTTTCTTTCCTTCTGAACAAGTGTTAGTGTTTTCT
>JASWHU010000711.1:0-31626 GCA_030819815.1 Strix occidentalis | reverse complement strand
AAGCACAGAGCCCCAGATTTTATGTTGCCCTGGAGAGCTTGCAGAGCACTGGGGAAAGGCAGGCAGAGAATTCCCTGCTAGCACCTTCTCTGTGCCTGGGAAGCACAAGTGTTCACATTGCTTCGCAGAATCGCGTTTGTGCAGAAAACACTAACACTTGTTCAGAAGGAAAGAAAGCACAGAGCCCCAGATTTTATGTTGCCCTGGAGAGCTTGCAGAGCACTGGGGAAAGGCAGGCAGAGAATTCCCTGCTAGCACCTTCTCTGTGCCTGGGAAGCACAAGTGTTCACATTGCTTCGCAGAATCGCGTTTGTGCAGAAAACACTAACACTTGTTCAGAAGGAAAGAAAGCACAGAGCCCCAGATTTTATGTTGCCCTGGAGAGCTTGCAGAGCACTGGGGAAAGGCAGGCAGAGAATTCCCTGCTAGCACCTTCTCTGTGCCTGGGAAGCACAAGTGTTCACATTGCTTCGCAGAATCGCGTTTGTGCAGAAAACACTAACACTTGTTCAGAAGGAAAGAAAGCACAGAGCCCCAGATTTTATGTTGCCCTGGAGAGCTTGCAGAGCACTGGGGAAAGGCAGGCAGAGAATTCCCTGCTAGCACCTTCTCTGTGCCTGGGAAGCACAAGTGTTCACATTGCTTCGCAGAATCGCGTTTGTGCAGAAAACACTAACACTTGTTCAGAAGGAAAGAAAGCACAGAGCCCCAGATTTTATGTTGCCCTGGAGAGCTTGCAGAGCACTGGGGAAAGGCAGGCAGAGAATTCCCTGCTAGCACCTTCTCTGTGCCTGGGAAGCACAAGTGTTCACATTGCTTCGCAGAATCGCGTTTGTGCAGAAAACACTAACACTTGTTCAGAAGGAAAGAAAGCACAGAGCCCCAGATTTTATGTTGCCCTGGAGAGCTTGCAGAGCACTGGGGAAAGGCAGGCAGAGAATTCCCTGCTAGCACCTTCTCTGTGCCTGGGAAGCAAAAGTGTTCACATTGTTTCGCAGAATCGCGTTTGTGCAGAAAACACTAACACTTGTTCAGAAGGAAAGAAAGCACAGAGCCCCAGATTTTATGTTGCCCTGGAGAGCTTGCAGAGCACTGGGGAAAAGCAGGCAGAGAATTCCCTGCTAGCACCTTCTCTGTGCCTGGGAAGCAAAAGTGTTCACATTGCTTCGCAGAATCGCGTTTGTGCAGAAAACACTAACACTTGTTCAGAAGGAAAGAAAGCACAGAGCCCCACATTTTATGTTGCCCTGGAGAGCTTGCAGAGCACTGGGGAAAGGCAGGCAGAGAATTCCCTGCTAGCACCTTCTCTGTGCCTGGGAAGCAAAAGTGTTCACATTGCTTCGCAGAATCGCGTTTGTGCAGAAAACACTAACACTTGTTCAGAAGGAAAGAAAGCACAGAGCCCCAGATTTTATGTTGCCCTGGAGAGCTTGCAGAGCACTGGGGAAAGGCAGGCAGAGAATTCCCTGCTAGCACCTTCTCTGTGCCTGGGAAGCACAAGTGTTCACATTGCTTCGCAGAATCGCGTTTGTGCAGAAAACACTAACACTTGTTCAGAAGGAAAGAAAGCACAGAGCCCCAGATTTTATGTTGCCCTGGAGAGCTTGCAGAGCACTGGGGAAAGGCAGGCAGAGAATTCCCTGCTAGCACCTTCTCTGTGCCTGGGAAGCAAAAGTGTTCACATTGCTTCGCAGAATCGCGTTTGTGCAGAAAACACTAACACTTGTTCAGAAGGAAAGAAAGCACAGAGCCCCAGATTTTATGTTGCCCTGGAGAGCTTGCAGAGCACTGGGGAAAAGCAGGCAGAGAATTCCCTGCTAGCACCTTCTCTGTGCCTGGGAAGCAAAAGTGTTCACATTGCTTCGCAGAATCGCGTTTGTGCAGAAAACACTGACACTTGTTCAGAAGGAAAGAAAGCACAGAGCCCCAGATTTTATGTTGCCCTGGAGAGCTTGCAGAGCACTGGGGAAAGGCAGGCAGAGAATTCCCTGCTAGCACCTTCTCTGTGCCTGGGAAGCACAAGTGTTCACATTGCTTCGCAGAATCGCGTTTGTGCAGAAAAACACTAACACTTGTTCAGAACGAAAGAAAGCACAGAGCCCCAGATTTTATGTTGCCCTGGAGAGCTTGCAGAGCACTGGGGAAAAGGAGGCAGAGAATTCCCTGCTAGCACCTTCTCTGTGCCTGGGAAGCAAAAGTGTTCACATTGCTTCTCAGAATCGCGTTTGTGCAGAAAAACACTAACACTTGTTCAGAAGGAAAGAAAGCACAGAGCCCCAGATTTTATGTTGCCCTGGAGAGCTTGCAGAGCACTGGGGAAAAGCAGGCAGAGAATTCCCTGCTAGCACCTTCTCTGTGCCTGGGAAGGAGAAGTGTTCACATTGCTTCGCAGAATCGCGTTTGTGCAGAAAACACTAACACTTGTTCAGAAGGAAAGAAAGCACAGAGCCCCAGATTTTATGTTGCCCTGGAGAGCTTGCACAGCACTGGGGAAAGGCAGGCAGAGAATTCCCTGCTAGCACCTTCTCTGTGCCTGGGAAGCACAAGTGTTCACATTGCTTCGCAGAATCGCGTTTGTGCAGAAAACACTAACACTTGTTCAGAAGGAAAGAAAGCACAGAGCCCCAGATTTTATGTTGCCCTGGAGAGCTTGCAGAGCACTGGGGAAAGGCAGGCAGAGAATTCCCTGCTAGCACCTTCTCTGTGCCTGGGAAGCAAAAGTGTTCACATTGCTTCGCAGAATCGCGTTTGTGCAGAAAACACTAACACTTGTTCAGAAGGAAAGAAAGCACAGAGCCCCAGATTTTATGTTGCCCTGGAGAGCTTGCAGAGCACTGGGGAAAGGCAGGCAGAGAATTCCCTGCTAGCACCTTCTCTGTGCCTGGGAAGCACAAGTGTTCACATTGCTTCGCAGAATCGCGTTTGTGCAGAAAACACTAACACTTGTTCAGAAGGAAAGAAAGCACAGAGCCCCACATTTTATGTTGCCCTGGAGAGCTTGCAGAGCACTGGGGAAAGGCAGGCAGAGAATTCCCTGCTAGCACCTTCTCTGTGCCTGGGAAGGAGAAGTGTTCACATTGCTTCGCAGAATCGCGTTTGTGCAGAAAACACTAACACTTGTTCAGAAGGAAAGAAAGCACAGAGCCCCAGATTTTATGTTGCCCTGGAGAGCTTGCAGAGCACTGGGGAAAGGCAGGCAGAGAATTCCCTGCTAGCACCTTCTCTGTGCCTGGGAAGCAAAAGTGTTCACATTGCTTCGCAGAATCGCGTTTGTGCAGAAAACACTAACACTTGTTCAGAAGGAAAGAAAGCCCAGAGCCCCAGATTTTATGTTGCCCTGGAGAGCTTGCAGAGCACTGGGGAAAGGCAGGCAGAGAATTCCCTGCTAGCACCTTCTCTGTGCCTGGGAAGCAAAAGTGTTCACATTGCTTCGCAGAATCGCGTTTGTGCAGAAAACACTAACACTTGTTCAGAAGGAAAGAAAGCACAGAGCCCCAGATTTTATGTTGCCCTGGAGAGCTTGCAGAGCACTGGGGAAAGGCAGGCAGAGAATTCCCTGCTAGCACCTTCTCTGTGCCTGGGAAAGAGAAGTGTTCACATTGCTTCGCAGAATCGCGTTTGTGCAGAAAACACTAACACTTGTTCAGAAGGAAAGAAAGCACAGAGCCCCAGATTTTATGTTGCCCTGGAGAGCTTGCAGAGCACTGGGGAAAGGCAGGCAGAGAATTCCCTGCTAGCACCTTCTCTGTGCCTGGGAAGCAAAAGTGTTCACATTGCTTCGCAGAATCGCGTTTGTGCAGAAAACACTAACACTTGTTCAGAAGGAAAGAAAGCACAGAGCCCCAGATTTTATGTTGCCCTGGAGAGCTTGCAGAGCACTGGGGAAAAGCAGGCAGAGAATTCCCTGCTAGCACCTTCTCTGTGCCTGGGAAGCAAAAGTGTTCACATTGTTTCGCAGAATCGCGTTTGTGCAGAAAACACTGACACTTGTTCAGAAGGAAAGAAAGCACAGAGCCCCAGATTTTATGTTGCCCTGGAGAGCTTGCAGAGCACTGGGGAAAGGCAGGCAGAGAATTCCCTGCTAACACCTTCTCTGTGCCTGGGAAGGAGAAGTGTTCACATTGCTTTGCAGAATCGCGTTTGTGCAGAAAACACTAACACTTGTTCAGAAGGAAAGAAAGCACAGAGCCCCAGATTTTATGTTGCCCTGGAGAGCTTGCAGAGCACTGGGGAAAAGCAGGCAGAGAATTCCCTGCTAGCACCTTCTCTGTGCCTGGGAAGCAAAAGTGTTCACATTGTTTCGCAGAATCGCGTTTGTGCAGAAAACACTAACACTTGTTCAGAAGGAAAGAAAGCACAGAGCCCCAGATTTTATGTTGCCCTGGAGAGCTTGCAGAGCACTGGGGAAAAGCAGGCAGAGAATTCCCTGCTAGCACCTTCTCTGTGCCTGGGAAGCAAAAGTGTTCACATTGCTTCGCAGAATCGCGTTTGTGCAGAAAACACTAACACTTGTTCAGAAGGAAAGAAAGCACAGAGCCCCACATTTTATGTTGCCCTGGAGAGCTTGCAGAGCACTGGGGAAAGGCAGGCAGAGAATTCCCTGCTAGCACCTTCTCTGTGCCTGGGAAGCAAAAGTGTTCACATTGCTTCGCAGAATCGCGTTTGTGCAGAAAACACTAACACTTGTTCAGAAGGAAAGAAAGCACAGAGCCCCAGATTTTATGTTGCCCTGGAGAGCTTGCAGAGCACTGGGGAAAGGCAGGCAGAGAATTCCCTGCTAGCACCTTCTCTGTGCCTGGGAAGCACAAGTGTTCACATTGCTTCGCAGAATCGCGTTTGTGCAGAAAACACTAACACTTGTTCAGAAGGAAAGAAAGCACAGAGCCCCAGATTTTATGTTGCCCTGGAGAGCTTGCAGAGCACTGGGGAAAGGCAGGCAGAGAATTCCCTGCTAGCACCTTCTCTGTGCCTGGGAAGGAGAAGTGTTCACATTGCTTCGCAGAATCGCGTTTGTGCAGAAAACACTAACACTTGTTCAGAAGGAAAGAAAGCACAGAGCCCCAGATTTTATGTTGCCCTGGAGAGCTTGCAGAGCACTGGGGAAAGGCAGGCAGAGAATTCCCTGCTAGCACCTTCTCTGTGCCTGGGAAGCAAAAGTGTTCACATTGCTTCGCAGAATCGCGTTTGTGCAGAAAACACTAACACTTGTTCAGAAGGAAAGAAAGCCCAGAGCCCCAGATTTTATGTTGCCCTGGAGAGCTTGCAGAGCACTGGGGAAAGGCAGGCAGAGAATTCCCTGCTAGCACCTTCTCTGTGCCTGGGAAGCAAAAGTGTTCACATTGCTTCGCAGAATCGCGTTTGTGCAGAAAACACTAACACTTGTTCAGAAGGAAAGAAAGCACAGAGCCCCAGATTTTATGTTGCCCTGGAGAGCTTGCAGAGCACTGGGGAAAGGCAGGCAGAGAATTCCCTGCTAGCACCTTCTCTGTGCCTGGGAAAGAGAAGTGTTCACATTGCTTCGCAGAATCGCGTTTGTGCAGAAAACACTAACACTTGTTCAGAAGGAAAGAAAGCACAGAGCCCCAGATTTTATGTTGCCCTGGAGAGCTTGCAGAGCACTGGGGAAAGGCAGGCAGAGAATTCCCTGCTAGCACCTTCTCTGTGCCTGGGAAGCAAAAGTGTTCACATTGCTTCGCAGAATCGCGTTTGTGCAGAAAACACTAACACTTGTTCAGAAGGAAAGAAAGCACAGAGCCCCAGATTTTATGTTGCCCTGGAGAGCTTGCAGAGCACTGGGGAAAAGCAGGCAGAGAATTCCCTGCTAGCACCTTCTCTGTGCCTGGGAAGCAAAAGTGTTCACATTGTTTCGCAGAATCGCGTTTGTGCAGAAAACACTGACACTTGTTCAGAAGGAAAGAAAGCACAGAGCCCCAGATTTTATGTTGCCCTGGAGAGCTTGCAGAGCACTGGGGAAAGGCAGGCAGAGAATTCCCTGCTAACACCTTCTCTGTGCCTGGGAAGGAGAAGTGTTCACATTGCTTTGCAGAATCGCGTTTGTGCAGAAAACACTAACACTTGTTCAGAAGGAAAGAAAGCACAGAGCCCCAGATTTTATGTTGCCCTGGAGAGCTTGCAGAGCACTGGGGAAAAGCAGGCAGAGAATTCCCTGCTAGCACCTTCTCTGTGCCTGGGAAGCAAAAGTGTTCACATTGTTTCGCAGAATCGCGTTTGTGCAGAAAACACTAACACTTGTTCAGAAGGAAAGAAAGCACAGAGCCCCAGATTTTATGTTGCCCTGGAGAGCTTGCAGAGCACTGGGGAAAAGCAGGCAGAGAATTCCCTGCTAGCACCTTCTCTGTGCCTGGGAAGCAAAAGTGTTCACATTGCTTCGCAGAATCGCGTTTGTGCAGAAAACACTAACACTTGTTCAGAAGGAAAGAAAGCACAGAGCCCCACATTTTATGTTGCCCTGGAGAGCTTGCAGAGCACTGGGGAAAGGCAGGCAGAGAATTCCCTGCTAGCACCTTCTCTGTGCCTGGGAAGCAAAAGTGTTCACATTGCTTCGCAGAATCGCGTTTGTGCAGAAAACACTAACACTTGTTCAGAAGGAAAGAAAGCACAGAGCCCCAGATTTTATGTTGCCCTGGAGAGCTTGCAGAGCACTGGGGAAAGGCAGGCAGAGAATTCCCTGCTAGCACCTTCTCTGTGCCTGGGAAGCACAAGTGTTCACATTGCTTCGCAGAATCGCGTTTGTGCAGAAAACACTAACACTTGTTCAGAAGGAAAGAAAGCACAGAGCCCCAGATTTTATGTTGCCCTGGAGAGCTTGCAGAGCACTGGGGAAAGGCAGGCAGAGAATTCCCTGCTAGCACCTTCTCTGTGCCTGGGAAGCAAAAGTGTTCACATTGCTTCGCAGAATCGCGTTTGTGCAGAAAACACTAACACTTGTTCAGAAGGAAAGAAAGCACAGAGCCCCAGATTTTATGTTGCCCTGGAGAGCTTGCAGAGCACTGGGGAAAGGCAGGCAGAGAATTCCCTGCTAGCACCTTCTCTGTGCCTGGGAAGCAAAAGTGTTCACATTGTTTCGCAGAATCGCGTTTGTGCAGAAAACACTAACACTTGTTCAGAAGGAAAGAAAGCACAGAGCCCCAGATTTTATGTTGCCCTGGAGAGCTTGCAGAGCACTGGGGAAAGGCAGGCAGAGAATTCCCTGCTAGCACCTTCTCTGTGCCTGGGAAGCAAAAGTGTTCACATTGCTTCGCAGAATCGCGTTTGTGCAGAAAACACTAACACTTGTTCAGAAGGAAAGAAAGCACAGAGCCCCAGATTTTATGTTGCCCTGGAGAGCTTGCAGAGCACTGGGGAAAGGCAGGCAGAGAATTCCCTGCTAGCACCTTCTCTGTGCCTGGGAAAGAGAAGTGTTCACATTGCTTCGCAGAATCGCGTTTGTGCAGAAAACACTAACACTTGTTCAGAAGGAAAGAAAGCACAGAGCCCCAGATTTTATGTTGCCCTGGAGAGCTTGCAGAGCACTGGGGAAAGGCAGGCAGAGAATTCCCTGCTAGCACCTTCTCTGTGCCTGGGAAGCAAAAGTGTTCACATTGCTTCGCAGAATCGCGTTTGTGCAGAAAACACTAACACTTGTTCAGAAGGAAAGAAAGCACAGAGCCCCACATTTTATGTTGCCCTGGAGAGCTTGCAGAGCACTGGGGAAAGGCAGGCAGAGAATTCCCTGCTAGCACCTTCTCTGTGCCTGGGAAGCACAAGTGTTCACATTGCTTCGCAGAATCGCGTTTGTGCAGAAAACACTAACACTTGTTCAGAAGGAAAGAAAGCACAGAGCCCCAGATTTTATGTTGCCCTGGAGAGCTTGCAGAGCACTGGGGAAAGGCAGGCAGAGAATTCCCTGCTAGCACCTTCTCTGTGCCTGGGAAGCACAAGTGTTCACATTGCTTCGCAGAATCGCGTTTGTGCAGAAAACACTAACACTTGTTCAGAAGGAAAGAAAGCACAGAGCCCCAGATTTTATGTTGCCCTGGAGAGCTTGCAGAGCACTGGGGAAAGACAGGCAGAGAATTCCCTGCTAGCACCTTCTCTGTGCCTGGGAAGCAAAAGTGTTCACATTGCTTCGCAGAATCGCGTTTGTGCAGAAAACACTAACACTTGTTCAGAAGGAAAGAAAGCACAGAGCCCCAGATTTTATGTTGCCCTGGAGAGCTTGCAGAGCACTGGGGAAAGGCAGGCAGAGAATTCCCTGCTAGCACCTTCTCTGTGCCTGGGAAGCAAAAGTGTTCACATTGCTTCTCAGAATCGCGTTTGTGCAGAAAACACTGACACTTGTTCAGAAGGAAAGAAAGCACAGAGCCCCAGATTTTATGTTGCCCTGGAGAGCTTGCAGAGCACTGGGGAAAGGCAGGCAGAGAATTCCCTGCTAGCACCTTCTCTGTGCCTGGGAAGCAAAAGTGTTCACATTGCTTCGCAGAATCGCGTTTGTGCAGAAAACACTAACACTTGTTCAGAAGGAAAGAAAGCACAGAGCCCCACATTTTATGTTGCCCTGGAGAGCTTGCAGAGCACTGGGGAAAGGCAGGCAGAGAATTCCCTGCTAGCACCTTCTCTGTGCCTGGGAAGCACAAGTGTTCACATTGCTTCGCAGAATCGCGTTTGTGCAGAAAACACTAACACTTGTTCAGAAGGAAAGAAAGCACAGAGCCCCACATTTTATGTTGCCCTGGAGAGCTTGCAGAGCACTGGGGAAAGGCAGGCAGAGAATTCCCTGCTAGCACCTTCTCTGTGCCTGGGAAGCAAAAGTGTTCACATTGCTTCGCAGAATCGCGTTTGTGCAGAAAACACTAACACTTGTTCAGAAGGAAAGAAAGCACAGAGCCCCAGATTTTATGTTGCCCTGGAGAGCTTGCAGAGCACTGGGGAAAGACAGGCAGAGAATTCCCTGCTAGCACCTTCTCTGTGCCTGGGAAGCAAAAGTGTTCACATTGCTTCGCAGAATCGCGTTTGTGCAGAAAACACTAACACTTGTTCAGAAGGAAAGAAAGCACAGAGCCCCAGATTTTATGTTGCCCTGGAGAGCTTGCAGAGCACTGGGGAAAGGCAGGCAGAGAATTCCCTGCTAGCACCTTCTCTGTGCCTGGGAAGCACAAGTGTTCACATTGCTTCGCAGAATCGCGTTTGTGCAGAAAAAACTAACACTTGTTCAGAAGGAAAGAAAGCACAGAGCCCCAGATTTTATGTTGCCCTGGAGAGCTTGGAGAGCACTGGGGAAAAGGAGGCAGAGAATTCCCTGCTAGCACCTTCTCTGTGCCTGGGAAGCAAAAGTGTTCACATTGCTTCTCAGAATCGCGTTTGTGCAGAAAAACACTAACACTTGTTCAGAAGGAAAGAAAGCACAGAGCCCCAGATTTTATGTTGCCCTGGAGAGCTTGCAGAGCACTGGGGAAAAGCAGGCAGAGAATTCCCTGCTAGCACCTTCTCTGTGCCTGGGAAGGAGAAGTGTTCACATTGCTTCGCAGAATCGCGTTTGTGCAGAAAACACTAACACTTGTTCAGAAGGAAAGAAAGCACAGAGCCCCAGATTTTATGTTGCCCTGGAGAGCTTGCACAGCACTGGGGAAAGGCAGGCAGAGAATTCCCTGCTAGCACCTTCTCTGTGCCTGGGAAGCACAAGTGTTCACATTGCTTCGCAGAATCGCGTTTGTGCAGAAAACACTAACACTTGTTCAGAAGGAAAGAAAGCACAGAGCCCCAGATTTTATGTTGCCCTGGAGAGCTTGCACAGCACTGGGGAAAGGCAGGCAGAGAATTCCCTGCTAGCACCTTCTCTGTGCCTGGGAAGCAAAAGTGTTCACATTGCTTCGCAGAATCGCGTTTGTGCAGAAAACACTAACACTTGTTCAGAAGGAAAGAAAGCACAGAGCCCCAGATTTTATGTTGCCCTGGAGAGCTTGCAGAGCACTGGGGAAAGGCAGGCAGAGAATTCCCTGCTAGCACCTTCTCTGTGCCTGGGAAGCACAAGTGTTCACATTGCTTCGCAGAATCGCGTTTGTGCAGAAAACACTAACACTTGTTCAGAAGGAAAGAAAGCACAGAGCCCCAGATTTTATGTTGCCCTGGAGAGCTTGCAGAGCACTGGGGAAAGGCAGGCAGAGAACTCCCTGCTAGCACCTTCTCTGTGCCTGGGAAGGAGAAGTGTTCACATTGCTTCGCAGAATCGCGTTTGTGCAGAAAACACTAACACTTGTTCAGAAGGAAAGAAAGCACAGAGCCCCAGATTTTATGTTGCCCTGGAGAGCTTGCAGAGCACTGGGGAAAGGCAGGCAGAGAATTCCCTGCTAGCACCTTCTCTGTGCCTGGGAAGCAAAAGTGTTCACATTGCTTCGCAGAATCGCGTTTGTGCAGAAAACACTAACACTTGTTCAGAAGGAAAGAAAGCCCAGAGCCCCAGATTTTATGTTGCCCTGGAGAGCTTGCAGAGCACTGGGGAAAGGCAGGCAGAGAATTCCCTGCTAGCACCTTCTCTGTGCCTGGGAAGCAAAAGTGTTCACATTGCTTCGCAGAATCGCGTTTGTGCAGAAAACACTAACACTTGTTCAGAAGGAAAGAAAGCACAGAGCCCCAGATTTTATGTTGCCCTGGAGAGCTTGCAGAGCACTGGGGAAAGGCAGGCAGAGAATTCCCTGCTAGCACCTTCTCTGTGCCTGGGAAAGAGAAGTGTTCACATTGCTTCGCAGAATCGCGTTTGTGCAGAAAACACTAACACTTGTTCAGAAGGAAAGAAAGCACAGAGCCCCAGATTTTATGTTGCCCTGGAGAGCTTGCAGAGCACTGGGGAAAGGCAGGCAGAGAATTCCCTGCTAGCACCTTCTCTGTGCCTGGGAAGCAAAAGTGTTCACATTGCTTCGCAGAATCGCGTTTGTGCAGAAAACACTAACACTTGTTCAGAAGGAAAGAAAGCACAGAGCCCCAGATTTTATGTTGCCCTGGAGAGCTTGCAGAGCACTGGGGAAAAGCAGGCAGAGAATTCCCTGCTAGCACCTTCTCTGTGCCTGGGAAGCAAAAGTGTTCACATTGTTTCGCAGAATCGCGTTTGTGCAGAAAACACTGACACTTGTTCAGAAGGAAAGAAAGCACAGAGCCCCAGATTTTATGTTGCCCTGGAGAGCTTGCAGAGCACTGGGGAAAGGCAGGCAGAGAATTCCCTGCTAACACCTTCTCTGTGCCTGGGAAGGAGAAGTGTTCACATTGCTTTGCAGAATCGCGTTTGTGCAGAAAACACTAACACTTGTTCAGAAGGAAAGAAAGCACAGAGCCCCAGATTTTATGTTGCCCTGGAGAGCTTGCAGAGCACTGGGGAAAAGCAGGCAGAGAATTCCCTGCTAGCACCTTCTCTGTGCCTGGGAAGCAAAAGTGTTCACATTGTTTCGCAGAATCGCGTTTGTGCAGAAAACACTAACACTTGTTCAGAAGGAAAGAAAGCACAGAGCCCCAGATTTTATGTTGCCCTGGAGAGCTTGCAGAGCACTGGGGAAAAGCAGGCAGAGAATTCCCTGCTAGCACCTTCTCTGTGCCTGGGAAGCAAAAGTGTTCACATTGCTTCGCAGAATCGCGTTTGTGCAGAAAACACTAACACTTGTTCAGAAGGAAAGAAAGCACAGAGCCCCACATTTTATGTTGCCCTGGAGAGCTTGCAGAGCACTGGGGAAAGGCAGGCAGAGAATTCCCTGCTAGCACCTTCTCTGTGCCTGGGAAGCAAAAGTGTTCACATTGCTTCGCAGAATCGCGTTTGTGCAGAAAACACTAACACTTGTTCAGAAGGAAAGAAAGCACAGAGCCCCAGATTTTATGTTGCCCTGGAGAGCTTGCAGAGCACTGGGGAAAGGCAGGCAGAGAATTCCCTGCTAGCACCTTCTCTGTGCCTGGGAAGCACAAGTGTTCACATTGCTTCGCAGAATCGCGTTTGTGCAGAAAACACTAACACTTGTTCAGAAGGAAAGAAAGCACAGAGCCCCAGATTTTATGTTGCCCTGGAGAGCTTGCAGAGCACTGGGGAAAGGCAGGCAGAGAATTCCCTGCTAGCACCTTCTCTGTGCCTGGGAAGCAAAAGTGTTCACATTGCTTCGCAGAATCGCGTTTGTGCAGAAAACACTAACACTTGTTCAGAAGGAAAGAAAGCACAGAGCCCCAGATTTTATGTTGCCCTGGAGAGCTTGCAGAGCACTGGGGAAAGGCAGGCAGAGAATTCCCTGCTAGCACCTTCTCTGTGCCTGGGAAGCAAAAGTGTTCACATTGTTTCGCAGAATCGCGTTTGTGCAGAAAACACTAACACTTGTTCAGAAGGAAAGAAAGCACAGAGCCCCAGATTTTATGTTGCCCTGGAGAGCTTGCAGAGCACTGGGGAAAGGCAGGCAGAGAATTCCCTGCTAGCACCTTCTCTGTGCCTGGGAAGCAAAAGTGTTCACATTGCTTCGCAGAATCGCGTTTGTGCAGAAAACACTAACACTTGTTCAGAAGGAAAGAAAGCACAGAGCCCCAGATTTTATGTTGCCCTGGAGAGCTTGCAGAGCACTGGGGAAAGGCAGGCAGAGAATTCCCTGCTAGCACCTTCTCTGTGCCTGGGAAAGAGAAGTGTTCACATTGCTTCGCAGAATCGCGTTTGTGCAGAAAACACTAACACTTGTTCAGAAGGAAAGAAAGCACAGAGCCCCAGATTTTATGTTGCCCTGGAGAGCTTGCAGAGCACTGGGGAAAGGCAGGCAGAGAATTCCCTGCTAGCACCTTCTCTGTGCCTGGGAAGCAAAAGTGTTCACATTGCTTCGCAGAATCGCGTTTGTGCAGAAAACACTAACACTTGTTCAGAAGGAAAGAAAGCACAGAGCCCCACATTTTATGTTGCCCTGGAGAGCTTGCAGAGCACTGGGGAAAGGCAGGCAGAGAATTCCCTGCTAGCACCTTCTCTGTGCCTGGGAAGCACAAGTGTTCACATTGCTTCGCAGAATCGCGTTTGTGCAGAAAACACTAACACTTGTTCAGAAGGAAAGAAAGCACAGAGCCCCAGATTTTATGTTGCCCTGGAGAGCTTGCAGAGCACTGGGGAAAGGCAGGCAGAGAATTCCCTGCTAGCACCTTCTCTGTGCCTGGGAAGCACAAGTGTTCACATTGCTTCGCAGAATCGCGTTTGTGCAGAAAACACTAACACTTGTTCAGAAGGAAAGAAAGCACAGAGCCCCAGATTTTATGTTGCCCTGGAGAGCTTGCAGAGCACTGGGGAAAGACAGGCAGAGAATTCCCTGCTAGCACCTTCTCTGTGCCTGGGAAGCAAAAGTGTTCACATTGCTTCGCAGAATCGCGTTTGTGCAGAAAACACTAACACTTGTTCAGAAGGAAAGAAAGCACAGAGCCCCAGATTTTATGTTGCCCTGGAGAGCTTGCAGAGCACTGGGGAAAGGCAGGCAGAGAATTCCCTGCTAGCACCTTCTCTGTGCCTGGGAAGCAAAAGTGTTCACATTGCTTCTCAGAATCGCGTTTGTGCAGAAAACACTGACACTTGTTCAGAAGGAAAGAAAGCACAGAGCCCCAGATTTTATGTTGCCCTGGAGAGCTTGCAGAGCACTGGGGAAAGGCAGGCAGAGAATTCCCTGCTAGCACCTTCTCTGTGCCTGGGAAGCAAAAGTGTTCACATTGCTTCGCAGAATCGCGTTTGTGCAGAAAACACTAACACTTGTTCAGAAGGAAAGAAAGCACAGAGCCCCACATTTTATGTTGCCCTGGAGAGCTTGCAGAGCACTGGGGAAAGGCAGGCAGAGAATTCCCTGCTAGCACCTTCTCTGTGCCTGGGAAGCACAAGTGTTCACATTGCTTCGCAGAATCGCGTTTGTGCAGAAAACACTAACACTTGTTCAGAAGGAAAGAAAGCACAGAGCCCCACATTTTATGTTGCCCTGGAGAGCTTGCAGAGCACTGGGGAAAGGCAGGCAGAGAATTCCCTGCTAGCACCTTCTCTGTGCCTGGGAAGCAAAAGTGTTCACATTGCTTCGCAGAATCGCGTTTGTGCAGAAAACACTAACACTTGTTCAGAAGGAAAGAAAGCACAGAGCCCCAGATTTTATGTTGCCCTGGAGAGCTTGCAGAGCACTGGGGAAAGACAGGCAGAGAATTCCCTGCTAGCACCTTCTCTGTGCCTGGGAAGCAAAAGTGTTCACATTGCTTCGCAGAATCGCGTTTGTGCAGAAAACACTAACACTTGTTCAGAAGGAAAGAAAGCACAGAGCCCCAGATTTTATGTTGCCCTGGAGAGCTTGCAGAGCACTGGGGAAAGGCAGGCAGAGAATTCCCTGCTAGCACCTTCTCTGTGCCTGGGAAGCAAAAGTGTTCACATTGCTTCGCAGAATCGCGTTTGTGCAGAAAACACTAACACTTGTTCAGAAGGAAAGAAAGCACAGAGCCCCAGATTTTATGTTGCCCTGGAGAGCTTGCAGAGCACTGGGGAAAGGCAGGCAGAGAATTCCCTGCTAGCACCTTCTCTGTGCCTGGGAAGGAGAAGTGTTCACATTGCTTTGCAGAATCGCGTTTGTGCAGAAAACACTAACACTTGTTCAGAAGGAAAGAAAGCACAGAGCCCCAGATTTTATGTTGCCCTGGAGAGCTTGCAGAGCACTGGGGAAAGGCAGGCAGAGAATTCCCTGCTAGCACCTTCTCTGTGCCTGGGAAGCAAAAGTGTTCACATTGCTTCGCAGAATCGCGTTTGTGCAGAAAACACTAACACTTGTTCAGAAGGAAAGAAAGCACAGAGCCCCACATTTTATGTTGCCCTGGAGAGCTTGCAGAGCACTGGGGAAAGGCAGGCAGAGAATTCCCTGCTAGCACCTTCTCTGTGCCTGGGAAGCACAAGTGTTCACATTGCTTCGCAGAATCGCGTTTGTGCAGAAAACACTAACACTTGTTCAGAAGGAAAGAAAGCACAGAGCCCCAGATTTTATGTTGCCCTGGAGAGCTTGCAGAGCACTGGGGAAAGACAGGCAGAGAATTCCCTGCTAGCACCTTCTCTGTGCCTGGGAAGCAAAAGTGTTCACATTGCTTCGCAGAATCGCGTTTGTGCAGAAAACACTAACACTTGTTCAGAAGGAAAGAAAGCACAGAGCCCCAGATTTTATGTTGCCCTGGAGAGCTTGCAGAGCACTGGGGAAAGGCAGGCAGAGAATTCCCTGCTAGCACCTTCTCTGTGCCTGGGAAGCAAAAGTGTTCACATTGCTTCTCAGAATCGCGTTTGTGCAGAAAACACTGACACTTGTTCAGAAGGAAAGAAAGCACAGAGCCCCAGATTTTATGTTGCCCTGGAGAGCTTGCAGAGCACTGGGGAAAGGCAGGCAGAGAATTCCCTGCTAGCACCTTCTCTGTGCCTGGGAAGCAAAAGTGTTCACATTGCTTCGCAGAATCGCGTTTGTGCAGAAAACACTAACACTTGTTCAGAAGGAAAGAAAGCCCAGAGCCCCAGATTTTATGTTGCCCTGGAGAGCTTGCAGAGCACTGGGGAAAGGCAGGCAGAGAATTCCCTGCTAGCACCTTCTCTGTGCCTGGGAAGCACAAGTGTTCACATTGCTTCGCAGAATCGCGTTTGTGCAGAAAACACTAACACTTGTTCAGAAGGAAAGAAAGCACAGAGCCCCAGATTTTATGTTGCCCTGGAGAGCTTGCAGAGCACTGGGGAAAGGCAGGCAGAGAATTCCCTGCTAGCACCTTCTCTGTGCCTGGGAAGCACAAGTGTTCACATTGCTTTGCAGAATCGCGTTTGTGCAGAAAACACTAACACTTGTTCAGAAGGAAAGAAAGCACAGAGCCCCAGATTTTATGTTGCCCTGGAGAGCTTGCAGAGCACTGGGGAAAAGCAGGCAGAGAATTCCCTGCTAGCACCTTCTCTGTGCCTGGGAAGCAAAAGTGTTCACATTGTTTCGCAGAATCGCGTTTGTGCAGAAAACACTAACACTTGTTCAGAAGGAAAGAAAGCACAGAGCCCCAGATTTTATGTTGCCCTGGAGAGCTTGCAGAGCACTGGGGAAAAGCAGGCAGAGAATTCCCTGCTAGCACCTTCTCTGTGCCTGGGAAGCAAAAGTGTTCACATTGCTTCGCAGAATCGCGTTTGTGCAGAAAACACTAACACTTGTTCAGAAGGAAAGAAAGCACAGAGCCCCACATTTTATGTTGCCCTGGAGAGCTTGCAGAGCACTGGGGAAAGGCAGGCAGAGAATTCCCTGCTAGCACCTTCTCTGTGCCTGGGAAGCAAAAGTGTTCACATTGCTTCGCAGAATCGCGTTTGTGCAGAAAACACTAACACTTGTTCAGAAGGAAAGAAAGCACAGAGCCCCAGATTTTATGTTGCCCTGGAGAGCTTGCAGAGCACTGGGGAAAGGCAGGCAGAGAATTCCCTGCTAGCACCTTCTCTGTGCCTGGGAAGCACAAGTGTTCACATTGCTTCGCAGAATCGCGTTTGTGCAGAAAACACTAACACTTGTTCAGAAGGAAAGAAAGCACAGAGCCCCAGATTTTATGTTGCCCTGGAGAGCTTGCAGAGCACTGGGGAAAGGCAGGCAGAGAATTCCCTGCTAGCACCTTCTCTGTGCCTGGGAAGCAAAAGTGTTCACATTGCTTCGCAGAATCGCGTTTGTGCAGAAAACACTAACACTTGTTCAGAAGGAAAGAAAGCACAGAGCCCCAGATTTTATGTTGCCCTGGAGAGCTTGCAGAGCACTGGGGAAAAGCAGGCAGAGAATTCCCTGCTAGCACCTTCTCTGTGCCTGGGAAGCAAAAGTGTTCACATTGCTTCGCAGAATCGCGTTTGTGCAGAAAACACTGACACTTGTTCAGAAGGAAAGAAAGCACAGAGCCCCAGATTTTATGTTGCCCTGGAGAGCTTGCAGAGCACTGGGGAAAGGCAGGCAGAGAATTCCCTGCTAGCACCTTCTCTGTGCCTGGGAAGCAAAAGTGTTCACATTGCTTCGCAGAATCGCGTTTGTGCAGAAAAACACTAACACTTGTTCAGAAGGAAAGAAAGCACAGAGCCCCAGATTTTATGTTGCCCTGGAGAGCTTGCAGAGCACTGGGGAAAAGCAGGCAGAGAATTCCCTGCTAGCACCTTCTCTGTGCCTGGGAAGGAGAAGTGTTCACATTGCTTCGCAGAATCGCGTTTGTGCAGAAAACACTAACACTTGTTCAGAAGGAAAGAAAGCACAGAGCCCCAGATTTTATGTTGCCCTGGAGAGCTTGCAGAGCACTGGGGAAAGGCAGGCAGAGAATTCCCTGCTAGCACCTTCTCTGTGCCTGGGAAGCACAAGTGTTCACATTGCTTCGCAGAATCGCGTTTGTGCAGAAAACACTAACACTTGTTCAGAAGGAAAGAAAGCACAGAGCCCCAGATTTTATGTTGCCCTGGAGAGCTTGCAGAGCACTGGGGAAAGGCAGGCAGAGAATTCCCTGCTAGCACCTTCTCTGTGCCTGGGAAGCAAAAGTGTTCACATTGCTTCGCAGAATCGCGTTTGTGCAGAAAACACTAACACTTGTTCAGAAGGAAAGAAAGCACAGAGCCCCAGATTTTATGTTGCCCTGGAGAGCTTGCAGAGCACTGGGGAAAGGCAGGCAGAGAATTCCCTGCTAGCACCTTCTCTGTGCCTGGGAAGCACAAGTGTTCACATTGCTTCGCAGAATCGCGTTTGTGCAGAAAACACTAACACTTGTTCAGAAGGAAAGAAAGCACAGAGCCCCAGATTTTATGTTGCCCTGGAGAGCTTGCAGAGCACTGGGGAAAGGCAGGCAGAGAATTCCCTGCTAGCACCTTCTCTGTGCCTGGGAAGGAGAAGTGTTCACATTGCTTCGCAGAATCGCGTTTGTGCAGAAAACACTAACACTTGTTCAGAAGGAAAGAAAGCACAGAGCCCCAGATTTTATGTTGCCCTGGAGAGCTTGCAGAGCACTGGGGAAAGGCAGGCAGAGAATTCCCTGCTAGCACCTTCTCTGTGCCTGGGAAGCAAAAGTGTTCACATTGCTTCGCAGAATCGCGTTTGTGCAGAAAACACTAACACTTGTTCAGAAGGAAAGAAAGCACAGAGCCCCAGATTTTATGTTGCCCTGGAGAGCTTGCAGAGCACTGGGGAAAGGCAGGCAGAGAATTCCCTGCTAGCACCTTCTCTGTGCCTGGGAAGCAAAAGTGTTCACATTGCTTCGCAGAATCGCGTTTGTGCAGAAAACACTAACACTTGTTCAGAAGGAAAGAAAGCACAGAGCCCCAGATTTTATGTTGCCCTGGAGAGCTTGCAGAGCACTGGGGAAAGGCAGGCAGAGAATTCCCTGCTAGCACCTTCTCTGTGCCTGGGAAGCAAAAGTGTTCACATTGCTTCGCAGAATCGCGTTTGTGCAGAAAACACTAACACTTGTTCAGAAGGAAAGAAAGCACAGAGCCCCAGATTTTATGTTGCCCTGGAGAGCTTGCAGAGCACTGGGGAAAGGCAGGCAGAGAATTCCCTGCTAGCACCTTCTCTGTGCCTGGGAAGCACAAGTGTTCACATTGCTTCGCAGAATCGCGTTTGTGCAGAAAACACTAACACTTGTTCAGAAGGAAAGAAAGCACAGAGCCCCAGATTTTATGTTGCCCTGGAGAGCTTGCAGAGCACTGGGGAAAGGCAGGCAGAGAATTCCCTGCTAGCACCTTCTCTGTGCCTGGGAAGGAGAAGTGTTCACATTGCTTCGCAGAATCGCGTTTGTGCAGAAAACACTAACACTTGTTCAGAAGGAAAGAAAGCACAGAGCCCCAGATTTTATGTTGCCCTGGAGAGCTTGCAGAGCACTGGGGAAAGGCAGGCAGAGAATTCCCTGCTAGCACCTTCTCTGTGCCTGGGAAGCAAAAGTGTTCACATTGCTTCGCAGAATCGCGTTTGTGCAGAAAACACTAACACTTGTTCAGAAGGAAAGAAAGCACAGAGCCCCAGATTTTATGTTGCCCTGGAGAGCTTGCAGAGCACTGGGGAAAGGCAGGCAGAGAATTCCCTGCTAGCACCTTCTCTGTGCCTGGGAAAGAGAAGTGTTCACATTGCTTCGCAGAATCGCGTTTGTGCAGAAAACACTAACACTTGTTCAGAAGGAAAGAAAGCACAGAGCCCCAGATTTTATGTTGCCCTGGAGAGCTTGCAGAGCACTGGGGAAAGGCAGGCAGAGAATTCCCTGCTAGCACCTTCTCTGTGCCTGGGAAGCAAAAGTGTTCACATTGCTTCGCAGAATCGCGTTTGTGCAGAAAACACTAACACTTGTTCAGAAGGAAAGAAAGCCCAGAGCCCCAGATTTTATGTTGCCCTGGAGAGCTTGCAGAGCACTGGGGAAAAGCAGGCAGAGAATTCCCTGCTAGCACCTTCTCTGTGCCTGGGAAGCAAAAGTGTTCACATTGTTTCGCAGAATCGCGTTTGTGCAGAAAACACTGACACTTGTTCAGAAGGAAAGAAAGCACAGAGCCCCAGATTTTATGTTGCCCTGGAGAGCTTGCAGAGCACTGGGGAAAGGCAGGCAGAGAATTCCCTGCTAGCACCTTCTCTGTGCCTGGGAAGCAAAAGTGTTCACATTGCTTCGCAGAATCGCGTTTGTGCAGAAAACACTAACACTTGTTCAGAAGGAAAGAAAGCACAGAGCCCCAGATTTTATGTTGCCCTGGAGAGCTTGCAGAGCACTGGGGAAAGGCAGGCAGAGAATTCCCTGCTAGCACCTTCTCTGTGCCTGGGAAGCAAAAGTGTTCACATTGCTTCGCAGAATCGCGTTTGTGCAGAAAACACTAACACTTGTTCAGAAGGAAAGAAAGCACAGAGCCCCACATTTTATGTTGCCCTGGAGAGCTTGCAGAGCACTGGGGAAAGGCAGGCAGAGAATTCCCTGCTAGCACCTTCTCTGTGCCTGGGAAGCACAAGTGTTCACATTGCTTCGCAGAATCGCGTTTGTGCAGAAAACACTAACACTTGTTCAGAAGGAAAGAAAGCACAGAGCCCCAGATTTTATGTTGCCCTGGAGAGCTTGCAGAGCACTGGGGAAAGGCAGGCAGAGAATTCCCTGCTAGCACCTTCTCTGTGCCTGGGAAGCAAAAGTGTTCACATTGCTTCGCAGAATCGCGTTTGTGCAGAAAACACTAACACTTGTTCAGAAGGAAAGAAAGCACAGAGCCCCAGATTTTATGTTGCCCTGGAGAGCTTGCAGAGCACTGGGGAAAGACAGGCAGAGAATTCCCTGCTAGCACCTTCTCTGTGCCTGGGAAGCAAAAGTGTTCACATTGCTTCGCAGAATCGCGTTTGTGCAGAAAACACTAACACTTGTTCAGAAGGAAAGAAAGCACAGAGCCCCAGATTTTATGTTGCCCTGGAGAGCTTGCAGAGCACTGGGGAAAGGCAGGCAGAGAATTCCCTGCTAGCACCTTCTCTGTGCCTGGGAAGCAAAAGTGTTCACATTGTTTCGCAGAATCGCGTTTGTGCAGAAAACACTGACACTTGTTCAGAAGGAAAGAAAGCACAGAGCCCCAGATTTTATGTTGCCCTGGAGAGCTTGCAGAGCACTGGGGAAAGGCAGGCAGAGAATTCCCTGCTAGCACCTTCTCTGTGCCTGGGAAGCAAAAGTGTTCACATTGCTTCGCAGAATCGCGTTTGTGCAGAAAACACTAACACTTGTTCAGAAGGAAAGAAAGCACAGAGCCCCACATTTTATGTTGCCCTGGAGAGCTTGCAGAGCACTGGGGAAAGGCAGGCAGAGAATTCCCTGCTAGCACCTTCTCTGTGCCTGGGAAGCAAAAGTGTTCACATTGCTTCGCAGAATCGCGTTTGTGCAGAAAACACTAACACTTGTTCAGAAGGAAAGAAAGCACAGAGCCCCAGATTTTATGTTGCCCTGGAGAGCTTGCAGAGCACTGGGGAAAAGCAGGCAGAGAATTCCCTGCTAGCACCTTCTCTGTGCCTGGGAAGCAAAAGTGTTCACATTGCTTCGCAGAATCGCGTTTGTGCAGAAAACACTGACACTTGTTCAGAAGGAAAGAAAGCACAGAGCCCCAGATTTTATGTTGCCCTGGAGAGCTTGGAGAGCACTGGGGAAAAGGAGGCAGAGAATTCCCTGCTAGCACCTTCTCTGTGCCTGGGAAGCAAAAGTGTTCACATTGCTTCTCAGAATCGCGTTTGTGCAGAAAAACACTAACACTTGTTCAGAAGGAAAGAAAGCACAGAGCCCCAGATTTTATGTTGCCCTGGAGAGCTTGCAGAGCACTGGGGAAAAGCAGGCAGAGAATTCCCTGCTAGCACCTTCTCTGTGCCTGGGAAGGAGAAGTGTTCACATTGCTTCGCAGAATCGCGTTTGTGCAGAAAACACTAACACTTGTTCAGAAGGAAAGAAAGCACAGAGCCCCAGATTTTATGTTGCCCTGGAGAGCTTGCAGAGCACTGGGGAAAGGCAGGCAGAGAATTCCCTGCTAGCACCTTCTCTGTGCCTGGGAAGCACAAGTGTTCACATTGCTTCGCAGAATCGCGTTTGTGCAGAAAACACTAACACTTGTTCAGAAGGAAAGAAAGCACAGAGCCCCAGATTTTATGTTGCCCTGGAGAGCTTGCAGAGCACTGGGGAAAGGCAGGCAGAGAATTCCCTGCTAGCACCTTCTCTGTGCCTGGGAAGCAAAAGTGTTCACATTGCTTCGCAGAATCGCGTTTGTGCAGAAAACACTAACACTTGTTCAGAAGGAAAGAAAGCACAGAGCCCCAGATTTTATGTTGCCCTGGAGAGCTTGCAGAGCACTGGGGAAAGGCAGGCAGAGAATTCCCTGCTAGCACCTTCTCTGTGCCTGGGAAGCACAAGTGTTCACATTGCTTCGCAGAATCGCGTTTGTGCAGAAAACACTAACACTTGTTCAGAAGGAAAGAAAGCACAGAGCCCCAGATTTTATGTTGCCCTGGAGAGCTTGCAGAGCACTGGGGAAAGGCAGGCAGAGAATTCCCTGCTAGCACCTTCTCTGTGCCTGGGAAGCACAAGTGTTCACATTGCTTCGCAGAATCGCGTTTGTGCAGAAAACACTAACACTTGTTCAGAAGGAAAGAAAGCACAGAGCCCCAGATTTTATGTTGCCCTGGAGAGCTTGCAGAGCACTGGGGAAAGGCAGGCAGAGAATTCCCTGCTAGCACCTTCTCTGTGCCTGGGAAGGAGAAGTGTTCACATTGCTTCGCAGAATCGCGTTTGTGCAGAAAACACTAACACTTGTTCAGAAGGAAAGAAAGCACAGAGCCCCAGATTTTATGTTGCCCTGGAGAGCTTGCAGAGCACTGGGGAAAGGCAGGCAGAGAATTCCCTGCTAGCACCTTCTCTGTGCCTGGGAAGCAAAAGTGTTCACATTGTTTCGCAGAATCGCGTTTGTGCAGAAAACACTGACACTTGTTCAGAAGGAAAGAAAGCACAGAGCCCCAGATTTTATGTTGCCCTGGAGAGCTTGCAGAGCACTGGGGAAAGGCAGGCAGAGAATTCCCTGCTAGCACCTTCTCTGTGCCTGGGAAGCAAAAGTGTTCACATTGCTTCGCAGAATCGCGTTTGTGCAGAAAACACTAACACTTGTTCAGAAGGAAAGAAAGCACAGAGCCCCACATTTTATGTTGCCCTGGAGAGCTTGCAGAGCACTGGGGAAAGGCAGGCAGAGAATTCCCTGCTAGCACCTTCTCTGTGCCTGGGAAGCAAAAGTGTTCACATTGCTTCGCAGAATCGCGTTTGTGCAGAAAACACTAACACTTGTTCAGAAGGAAAGAAAGCACAGAGCCCCAGATTTTATGTTGCCCTGGAGAGCTTGCAGAGCACTGGGGAAAGGCAGGCAGAGAATTCCCTGCTAGCACCTTCTCTGTGCCTGGGAAGCACAAGTGTTCACATTGCTTCGCAGAATCGCGTTTGTGCAGAAAACACTAACACTTGTTCAGAAGGAAAGAAAGCACAGAGCCCCAGATTTTATGTTGCCCTGGAGAGCTTGCAGAGCACTGGGGAAAGGCAGGCAGAGAATTCCCTGCTAGCACCTTCTCTGTGCCTGGGAAGCAAAAGTGTTCACATTGCTTCGCAGAATCGCGTTTGTGCAGAAAACACTAACACTTGTTCAGAAGGAAAGAAAGCACAGAGCCCCAGATTTTATGTTGCCCTGGAGAGCTTGCAGAGCACTGGGGAAAGACAGGCAGAGAATTCCCTGCTAGCACCTTCTCTGTGCCTGGGAAGCAAAAGTGTTCACATTGCTTCGCAGAATCGCGTTTGTGCAGAAAACACTAACACTTGTTCAGAAGGAAAGAAAGCACAGAGCCCCAGATTTTATGTTGCCCTGGAGAGCTTGCAGAGCACTGGGGAAAGGCAGGCAGAGAATTCCCTGCTAGCACCTTCTCTGTGCCTGGGAAGCAAAAGTGTTCACATTGTTTCGCAGAATCGCGTTTGTGCAGAAAACACTGACACTTGTTCAGAAGGAAAGAAAGCACAGAGCCCCAGATTTTATGTTGCCCTGGAGAGCTTGCAGAGCACTGGGGAAAGGCAGGCAGAGAATTCCCTGCTAGCACCTTCTCTGTGCCTGGGAAGCAAAAGTGTTCACATTGCTTCGCAGAATCGCGTTTGTGCAGAAAACACTAACACTTGTTCAGAAGGAAAGAAAGCACAGAGCCCCACATTTTATGTTGCCCTGGAGAGCTTGCAGAGCACTGGGGAAAGGCAGGCAGAGAATTCCCTGCTAGCACCTTCTCTGTGCCTGGGAAGCACAAGTGTTCACATTGCTTCGCAGAATCGCGTTTGTGCAGAAAACACTAACACTTGTTCAGAAGGAAAGAAAGCACAGAGCCCCAGATTTTATGTTGCCCTGGAGAGCTTGCAGAGCACTGGGGAAAGGCAGGCAGAGAATTCCCTGCTAGCACCTTCTCTGTGCCTGGGAAGCACAAGTGTTCACATTGCTTCGCAGAATCGCGTTTGTGCAGAAAACACTAACACTTGTTCAGAAGGAAAGAAAGCACAGAGCCCCAGATTTTATGTTGCCCTGGAGAGCTTGCAGAGCACTGGGGAAAGGCAGGCAGAGAATTCCCTGCTAGCACCTTCTCTGTGCCTGGGAAGCACAAGTGTTCACATTGCTTCGCAGAATCGCGTTTGTGCAGAAAACACTAACACTTGTTCAGAAGGAAAGAAAGCACAGAGCCCCAGATTTTATGTTGCCCTGGAGAGCTTGCAGAGCACTGGGGAAAGGCAGGCAGAGAATTCCCTGCTAGCACCTTCTCTGTGCCTGGGAAGCAAAAGTGTTCACATTGCTTCGCAGAATCGCGTTTGTGCAGAAAACACTAACACTTGTTCAGAAGGAAAGAAAGCACAGAGCCCCACAATTTATGTTGCCCTGGAGAGCTTGCAGAGCACTGGGGAAAGGCAGGCAGAGAATTCCCTGCTAGCACCTTCTCTGTGCCTGGGAAGCACAAGTGTTCACATTGCTTCGCAGAATCGCGTTTGTGCAGAAAACACTAACACTTGTTCAGAAGGAAAGAAAGCACAGAGCCCCAGATTTTATGTTGCCCTGGAGAGCTTGCAGAGCACTGGGGAAAAGCAGGCAGAGAATTCCCTACTAGCACCTTCTCTGTGCCTGGGAAGCAAAAGTGTTCACATTGCTTCGCAGAATCGCGTTTGTGCAGAAAAACACTAACACTTGTTCAGAACGAAAGAAAGCACAGAGCCCCAGATTTTATGTTGCCCTGGAGAGCTTGCAGAGCACTGGGGAAAAGCAGGCAGAGAATTCCCTGCTAGCACCTTCTCTGTGCCTGGGAAGCAAAAGTGTTCACATTGCTTCGCAGAATCGCGTTTGTGCAGAAAACACTAACACTTGTTCAGAAGGAAAGAAAGCACAGAGCCCCAGATTTTATGTTGCCCTGGAGAGCTTGCAGAGCACTGGGGAAAGGCAGGCAGAGAATTCCCTGCTAGCACCTTCTCTGTGCCTGGGAAGCAAAAGTGTTCACATTGCTTCGCAGAATCGCGTTTGTGCAGAAAACACTAACACTTGTTCAGAAGGAAAGAAAGCACAGAGCCCCAGATTTTATGTTGCCCTGGAGAGCTTGCAGAGCACTGGGGAAAAGCAGGCAGAGAATTCCCTGCTAGCACCTTCTCTGTGCCTGGGAAGCAAAAGTGTTCACATTGTTTCGCAGAATCGCGTTTGTGCAGAAAACACTGACACTTGTTCAGAAGGAAAGAAAGCACAGAGCCCCAGATTTTATGTTGCCCTGGAGAGCTTGCAGAGCACTGGGGAAAGGCAGGCAGAGAATTCCCTGCTAGCACCTTCTCTGTGCCTGGGAAGCAAAAGTGTTCACATTGCTTCACAGAATCGCGTTTGTGCAGAAAACACTAACACTTGTTCAGAAGGAAAGAAAGCACAGAGCCCCAGATTTTATGTTGCCCTGGAGAGCTTGCAGAGCACTGGGGAAAAGCAGGCAGAGAATTCCCTGCTAGCACCTTCTCTGTGCCTGGGAAAGAGAAGTGTTCACATTGCTTCGCAGAATCGCGTTTGTGCAGAAAACACTAACACTTGTTCAGAAGGAAAGAAAGCACAGAGCCCCAGATTTTATGTTGCCCTGGAGAGCTTGCAGAGCACTGGGGAAAAGCAGGCAGAGAATTCCCTGCTAGCACCTTCTCTGTGCCTGGGAAGCAAAAGTGTTCACATTGCTTCGCAGAATCGCGTTTGTGCAGAAAACACTAACACTTGTTCAGAAGGAAAGAAAGCACAGAGCCCCAGATTTTATGTTGCCCTGGAGAGCTTGCAGAGCACTGGGAAAAGCAGGCAGAGAATTCCCTGCTAGCACCTTCTCTGTGCCTGGGAAGCAAAAGTGTTCACATTGTTTCGCAGAATCGCGTTTGTGCAGAAAACACTGACACTTGTTCAGAAGGAAAGAAAGCACAGAGCCCCAGATTTTATGTTGCCCTGGAGAGCTTGCAGAGCACTGGGGAAAGGCAGGCAGAGAATTCCCTGCTAGCACCTTCTCTGTGCCTGGGAAGCAAAAGTGTTCACATTGCTTCACAGAATCGCGTTTGTGCAGAAAACACTAACACTTGTTCAGAAGGAAAGAAAGCACAGAGCCCCAGATTTTATGTTGCCCTGGAGAGCTTGCAGAGCACTGGGGAAAGGCAGGCAGAGAATTCCCTGCTAGCACCTTCTCTGTGCCTGGGAAGCAAAAGTGTTCACATTGTTTCGCAGAATCGCGTTTGTGCAGAAAACACTGACACTTGTTCAGAAGGAAAGAAAGCACAGAGCCCCACATTTTATGTTGCCCTGGAGAGCTTGCAGAGCACTGGGGAAAGGCAGGCAGAGAATTCCCTGCTAGCACCTTCTCTGTGCCTGGGAAGCAAAAGTGTTCACATTGCTTCACAGAATCGCGTTTGTGCAGAAAACACTAACACTTGTTCAGAAGGAAAGAAAGCACAGAGCCCCAGATTTTATGTTGCCCTGGAGAGCTTGCAGAGCACTGGGGAAAAGCAGGCAGAGAATTCCCTGCTAGCACCTTCTCTGTGCCTGGGAAAGAGAAGTGTTCACATTGCTTCGCAGAATCGCGTTTGTGCAGAAAACACTAACACTTGTTCAGAAGGAAAGAAAGCACAGAGCCCCAGATTTTATGTTGCCCTGGAGAGCTTGCAGAGCACTGGGGAAAAGCAGGCAGAGAATTCCCTGCTAGCACCTTCTCTGTGCCTGGGAAGCAAAAGTGTTCACATTGCTTCGCAGAATCGCGTTTGTGCAGAAAACACTAACACTTGTTCAGAAGGAAAGAAAGCACAGAGCCCCAGATTTTATGTTGCCCTGGAGAGCTTGCAGAGCACTGGGGAAAAGCAGGCAGAGAATTCCCTGCTAGCACCTTCTCTGTGCCTGGGAAGCAAAAGTGTTCACATTGTTTCGCAGAATCGCGTTTGTGCAGAAAACACTAACACTTGTTCAGAAGGAAAGAAAGCACAGAGCCCCAGATTTTATGTTGCCCTGGAGAGCTTGCAGAGCACTGGGGAAAGGCAGGCAGAGAATTCCCTGCTAGCACCTTCTCTGTGCCTGGGAAGCAAAAGTGTTCACATTGCTTCGCAGAATCGCGTTTGTGCAGAAAACACTAACACTTGTTCAGAAGGAAAGAAAGCACAGAGCCCCAGATTTTATGTTGCCCTGGAGAGCTTGCAGAGCACTGGGGAAAAGGCAGGCAGAGAATTCCCTGCTAGCACCTTCTCTGTGCCTGGGAAGCAGAAGTGTTCACATTGCTTCGCAGAATCGCGTTTGTGCAGAAAACACTAACACTTGTTCAGAAGGAAAGAAAGCACAGAGCCCCAGATTTTATGTTGCCCTGGAGAGCTTGCAGAGCACTGGGGAAAGGCAGGCAGAGAATTCCCTGCTAGCACCTTCTCTGTGCCTGGGAAGCAAAAGTGTTCACATTGTTTCGCAGAATCGCGTTTGTGCAGAAAACACTAACACTTGTTCAGAAGGAAAGAAAGCACAGAGCCCCAGATTTTATGTTGCCCTGGAGAGCTTGCAGAGCACTGGGGAAAAGCAGGCAGAGAATTCCCTGCTAGCACCTTCTCTGTGCCTGGGAAGCACAAGTGTTCACATTGCTTCGCAGAATCGCGTTTGTGCAGAAAACACTAACACTTGTTCAGAAGGAAAGAAAGCACAGAGCCCCACATTTTATGTTGCCCTGGAGAGCTTGCAGAGCACTGGGGAAAGGCAGGCAGAGAATTCCCTGCTAGCACCTTCTCTGTGCCTGGGAAGCAGAAGTGTTCACATTGCTTCGCAGAATCGCGTTTGTGCAGAAAACACTAACACTTGTTCAGAAGGAAAGAAAGCACAGAGCCCCAGATTTTATGTTGCCCTGGAGAGCTTGCAGAGCACTGGGGAAAAGCAGGCAGAGAATTCCCTGCTAGCACCTTCTCTGTGCCTGGGAAGCAAAAGTGTTCACATTGTTTCGCAGAATCGCGTTTGTGCAGAAAACACTGACACTTGTTCAGAAGGAAAGAAAGCACAGAGCCCCAGATTTTATGTTGCCCTGGAGAGCTTGCAGAGCACTGGGGAAAGGCAGGCAGAGAATTCCCTGCTAGCACCTTCTCTGTGCCTGGGAAGCAAAAGTGTTCACATTGCTTCAGCAGAATCGCGTTTGTGCAGAAAACACTAACACTTGTTCAGAAGGAAAGAAAGCACAGAGCCCCAGATTTTATGTTGCCCTGGAGAGCTTGCAGAGCACTGGGGAAAAGCAGGCAGAGAATTCCCTGCTAGCACCTTCTCTGTGCCTGGGAAAGAGAAGTGTTCACATTGCTTCGCAGAATCGCGTTTGTGCAGAAAACACTAACACTTGTTCAGAAGGAAAGAAAGCACAGAGCCCCAGATTTTATGTTGCCCTGGAGAGCTTGCAGAGCACTGGGGAAAAGCAGGCAGAGAATTCCCTGCTAGCACCTTCTCTGTGCCTGGGAAGCAAAAGTGTTCACATTGCTTCGCAGAATCGCGTTTGTGCAGAAAACACTAACACTTGTTCAGAAGGAAAGAAAGCACAGAGCCCCAGATTTTATGTTGCCCTGGAGAGCTTGCAGAGCACTGGGGAAAAGCAGGCAGAGAATTCCCTGCTAGCACCTTCTCTGTGCCTGGGAAGCAAAAGTGTTCACATTGTTTCGCAGAATCGCGTTTGTGCAGAAAACACTGACACTTGTTCAGAAGGAAAGAAAGCACAGAGCCCCAGATTTTATGTTGCCCTGGAGAGCTTGCAGAGCACTGGGGAAAGGCAGGCAGAGAATTCCCTGCTAGCACCTTCTCTGTGCCTGGGAAGCAAAAGTGTTCACATTGCTTCAGCAGAATCGCGTTTGTGCAGAAAACACTAACACTTGTTCAGAAGGAAAGAAAGCACAGAGCCCCAGATTTTATGTTGCCCTGGAGAGCTTGCAGAGCACTGGGGAAAGGCAGGCAGAGAATTCCCTGCTAGCACCTTCTCTGTGCCTGGGAAGCAGAAGTGTTCACATTGCTTCGCAGAATCGCGTTTGTGCAGAAAACACTAACACTTGTTCAGAAGGAAAGAAAGCACAGAGCCCCAGATTTTATGTTGCCCTGGAGAGCTTGCAGAGCACTGGGGAAAGGCAGGCAGAGAATTCCCTGCTAGCACCTTCTCTGTGCCTGGGAAGCACAAGTGTTCACATTGCTTCGCAGAATCGCGTTTGTGCAGAAAACACTAACACTTGTTCAGAAGGAAAGAAAGCACAGAGCCCCAGATTTTATGTTGCCCTGGAGAGCTTGCAGAGCACTGGGGAAAGGCAGGCAGAGAATTCCCTGCTAGCACCTTCTCTGTGCCTGGGAAGCAAAAGTGTTCACATTGCTTCGCAGAATCGCGTTTGTGCAGAAAACACTAACACTTGTTCAGAAGGAAAGAAAGCACAGAGCCCCACATTTTATGTTGCCCTGGAGAGCTTGCAGAGCACTGGGGAAAGGCAGGCAGAGAATTCCCTGCTAGCACCTTCTCTGTGCCTGGGAAGCACAAGTGTTCACATTGCTTCGCAGAATCGCGTTTGTGCAGAAAACTCTAACACTTGTTCAGAAGGAAAGAAAGCACAGAGCCCCACATTTTATGTTGCCCTGGAGAGCTTGCAGAGCACTGGGGAAAGGCAGGCAGAGAATTCCCTGCTAGCACCTTCTCTGTGCCTGGGAAGCAAAAGTGTTCACATTGCTTCGCAGAATCGCGTTTGTGCAGAAAACACTAACACTTGTTCAGAAGGAAAGAAAGCACAGAGCCCCAGATTTTATGTTGCCCTGGAGAGCTTGCAGAGCACTGGGGAAAGGCAGGCAGAGAATTCCCTGCTAGCACCTTCTCTGTGCCTGGGAAGCAAAAGTGTTCACATTGCTTCGCAGAATCGCGTTTGTGCAGAAAACACTAACACTTGTTCAGAAGGAAAGAAAGCACAGAGCCCCAGATTTTATGTTGCCCTGGAGAGCTTGCAGAGCACTGGGGAAAAGCAGGCAGAGAATTCCCTGCTAGCACCTTCTCTGTGCCTGGGAAGCAAAAGTGTTCACATTGCTTCGCAGAATCGCGTTTGTGCAGAAAACACTAACACTTGTTCAGAAGGAAAGAAAGCACAGAGCCCCAGATTTTATGTTGCCCTGGAGAGCTTGCAGAGCACTGGGGAAAGGCAGGCAGAGAATTCCCTGCTAGCACCTTCTCTGTGCCTGGGAAGGAGAAGTGTTCACATTGCTTTGCAGAATCGCGTTTGTGCAGAAAACACTAACACTTGTTCAGAAGGAAAGAAAGCACAGAGCCCCAGATTTTATGTTGCCCTGGAGAGCTTGCAGAGCACTGGGGAAAAGGCAGGCAGAGAATTCCCTGCTAGCACCTTCTCTGTGCCTGGGAAGCAAAAGTGTTCACATTGCTTCGCAGAATCGCGTTTGTGCAGAAAACACTAACACTTGTTCAGAAGGAAAGAAAGCACAGAGCCCCAGATTTTATGTTGCCCTGGAGAGCTTGCAGAGCACTGGGGAAAGGCAGGCAGAGAATTCCCTGCTAGCACCTTCTCTGTGCCTGGGAAGCAAAAGTGTTCACATTGCTTCGCAGAATCGCGTTTGTGCAGAAAACACTAACACTTGTTCAGAAGGAAAGAAAGCACAGAGCCCCAGATTTTATGTTGCCCTGGAGAGCTTGCAGAGCACTGGGGAAAGGCAGGCAGAGAATTCCCTGCTAGCACCTTCTCTGTGCCTGGGAAGCACAAGTGTTCACATTGCTTCGCAGAATCGCGTTTGTGCAGAAAACACTAACACTTGTTCAGAAGGAAAGAAAGCACAGAGCCCCAGATTTTATGTTGCCCTGGAGAGCTTGCAGAGCACTGGGGAAAGGCAGGCAGAGAATTCCCTGCTAGCACCTTCTCTGTGCCTGGGAAGCACAAGTGTTCACATTGCTTCGCAGAATCGCGTTTGTGCAGAAAACACTAACACTTGTTCAGAAGGAAAGAAAGCACAGAGCCCCAGATTTTATGTTGCCCTGGAGAGCTTGCAGAGCACTGGGGAAAGGCAGGCAGAGAATTCCCTGCTAGCACCTTCTCTGTGCCTGGGAAGCAAAAGTGTTCACATTGCTTCGCAGAATCGCGTTTGTGCAGAAAACACTAACACTTGTTCAGAAGGAAAGAAAGCACAGAGCCCCAGATTTTATGTTGCCCTGGAGAGCTTGCAGAGCACTGGGGAAAGGCAGGCAGAGAATTCCCTGCTAGCACCTTCTCTGTGCCTGGGAAGCAAAAGTGTTCACATTGCTTCGCAGAATCGCGTTTGTGCAGAAAACACTAACACTTGTTCAGAAGGAAAGAAAGCACAGAGCCCCAGCATTTTATGTTGCCCTGGAGAGCTTGCAGAGCACTGGGGAAAGGCAGGCAGAGAATTCCCTGCTAGCACCTTCTCTGTGCCTGGGAAGCAAAAGTGTTCACATTGCTTCGCAGAATCGCGTTTGTGCAGAAAACACTAACACTTGTTCAGAAGGAAAGAAAGCACAGAGCCCCACATTTTATGTTGCCCTGGAGAGCTTGCAGAGCACTGGGGAAAGGCAGGCAGAGAATTCCCTGCTAGCACCTTCTCTGTGCCTGGGAAGCAAAAGTGTTCACATTGCT